>OX453284.1:23014121-23126621 GCA_949710005.1 Ricordea florida
AGCCGCACTAAGATCGAGCAAAGTAACTTCTTGCCTGTCCATGCTGAGGAGAATGTCATTCTGTACTTTAAGCAAGGCAGTCTCAGTCGAATGATGTTGTCGATAGGATGACTGATTATTCGGTAGAGGTGCATGCTCAGAGCAGTGGGCGAGAACCTGCGGTATCACTACCTTCTCAACAGTTTTAGAAATAAAGGGAAGGTTGCTAACCGGACGAAAGTTTTTATACACAAGTTCAAGACCAAGCTTCTTAAGTAATGGTGAAATAAGTGCAACCTTCCAATTGTCAGCTGAACAGGTAATAGAGTTTTTTTAAACCGGTAAAACACTCACATAGCTGTTGAATTTTCAAGAATTTCAGGCCTTTTTAGGTGGTAACAAGTGCTGTTACAGGCCATAAATTTTACCGGTTATCACTTGAAAAGGAGAACACTGTACACTTGAAGAGTCATGTTAAAAACACCTCTGAAAGTTGTCTCACAGCTGCTCAATCTACCCTATGCCTGGCTTTTAATAAAACCACTGTGCACATATTATATTATGATAAGAAAATAGTTAGGTAGTAGTCAAATAAGAATCTTAATTCTTTCACCAATAATCCTTTTTTTCTACAGTTTAGATCCATGGTAATAAAATGCCCAGAAAATCTTATGGAAATCTTATTAAGATCTTGTAAGATTCTGACTAAAATCTTGTGACAAGACAGTGCTGTTGCTAAGGGCCGGGGTTCGGAGATTTTCCCCGGCATCTGCAAGTCTTTTCACCTGGCTACTTTTTTCATTTCCCCACCTACTTGAAAAATTAGTGACAGCCCTGGGCAAGAGCTTGTAAGATTCTTGCAAGAATCTTAGGATAAGATCTTGAAAGATTCTTGTAAGAATCTTGGTTAAGAATCTTAATAAGATCCTAATAAGATTTTCATCTTGGTAGTAAATCTAGTATAGCTTATGTGTAAGTATGCAAGCCAGTGTGTAATAATTGAAGTGAGTGTTCTGTGTTTGTGTTAATTTTTTTTTGGCTCTTACGCCACACAGACAGGGAAGAAGATGGTCTGTTTGGAGATGATGAGGGTGAAGATCAGGATGAGTTGGGTGTAGCAAAACAATTTTATTATGACGAGTACGATGATCCATATGACATTTTGAAGATGATGATGAACTATGTTGATAATGATGCTGGTACTTGCCTACATCTTGCAACAAAGGTGACACACTAGTAAATAATTTATGTGCAATTGAAAATTTAAACTAGAGATACTGAAGTAAGGAATGATGTTATTACTAACAATAATTATGATGCATTCATTCATCTATTACAATATAGTCAAGAACATTTACATTTTCTGATTGGTCAATGGCAAATGCATAAATAGATTATAGAGTGCAAATTAGGTTATAAAGTGTAATATGAAAGTTGTCATGGGAACACCTCATATGCACCACATTTCAAAACAAAATGGCTAACAGCCAGTTTGCCTTATTGGACCAAATTATTGTTCAGTTCTTCAAAGAAGATGCAAAAAAAAAATACCACAAAAGCTACACAAACATGGTTGAATATCTGGGAAAAAAATGTACATCTGAAAGAAAAGTTTAAGCCCAGAACGTTTGAAACCACTGACTCTACAGAGCGAGCAGTGTGTGCAATGATGGTCTCAGCAAAATTTTGTTAAGAATATTATAAACAAGAAATCCAGCAACTTTCAAAACATCACTCATGCCCATAAACCATGAAATGCACTCATGTTGATACCATTTCCTATACATATTATTAATTTTACATGGACTGAGGAGTAAATGCGAACAGCTATGTGCTATCTTGGGTTACCAACTGCTGACATTTTTTTTATTATTGACCAACTGTAAAACATAGGCAGTGGCTACTTAAAAAGGCTGGTTTAATGATGTCACAGAGACTGATCCACTGATCAACAAGATGTTTCCAGTCCAGTATGTGGATCACTAAACCCTTAAAACCCTAAGGAGCCTCACTGGAGGTTAAGAGAGAGAGTTTTTTAACCCTTTAAGCCCTAAGGGTTCTCCCTGTGACGAGTAAAATTGTCTGCCCTTAGCCAGAGTAAAATCAATAAAGTTGCTCTTAAAAGTAAAGGTTCAAGGGTAAAAAACTGATTGAGTTGTGTGGAGTTATTCTGAGGGGTACCACAGAATGTGACAGCAAATTGTGATGATGACTGATATTTATTCATTGCAGTATATTTTTTATTTCAAATAAATCAGATCTGCAGTAGTTATAGTTCTGTATTTTTGCTTTACATTTTTTTACTACATTAACTGTTTTTTTCAAGAATAGTACCTCTAAGTTACCACATGACCCTGCTCCATACAGTAGATAGACTGTCGACTGTGCCCTGTCTTAAGCGATATATATATATATATATATATATATATATATATATATATATATATATATATATATATATATATATATATATATAAGTGTAAATATAAGTGTAAAATGAGGCGTCATGCAGCAAACTTCTAACTGTTCCGGCTTTTAATCCGACGTTTCGGCCTTCTTCAGAGTGGAACAATGTACACGTTAAAAAGTAAAAAGTAAAAAGCTAAAATACTAGTAGGTTTACAGATTCGCAAGTATTTATATAGGATCACAAAAATGTAATTATAATTACAAAATGCTATACAAACTGAAATAAAAGATTACGTAACAAAGCTAATGGCAACTTAGAAGAACGCACAGATGATAAAATTCCAACAATGTATCTGCGAGCGCCTAAAAGTACAATAGTTAGTCTAATTAGATATTGTAGCGGACGCGATTTTTAGACCTAAATTCGCGTCTTTTATTAAGACCATGAGGGTAAAGTGTAACTAGCTGGGAGGTCCAATAGGCCTCTCTCGTCAATAGCAACTTGTCAATATAAGCAACGTCACCTTGGTTAGTAATTTGTTCGATGACAATAAACTTAATTTCAGAAATTTCATGCCTTGTACAGTTAAAATGGACCGCAAGTTCACACGTCTTTTTGTTGGTATGCATGGACGATTTATGATTGCGAAAGGGTACTTTGAATTCTGTGGTGGTAGAACCTACATATTGCAATTTGCATTTATTACAAGAGGCCAAGAATACAACGTTTTTGGAAGACCAAGACAATTTTTGATTTATTTTATTTATTTGATTTATATATATTAATGATATATTATATATTTATATTAATTAATGTTAACTACATGTTGGTGACTTGATAGAGTTCTCAACATATATATATATATATATATTATATATATAATTATTTATATATATATATATATATATATATATATATATATGTTGAGAACTCTATCAAGTCACCAACATGTAGTTAACATTAATTCTTTGTAATGGATTCCTCATCTTGTGCTCATTTGGTTGCAAATCATTTTGTTTCTTCTATCCTTGAAATTTTATGTGATGAAAAATGTAAACAAATTAACATTGTATATCAGGGTTGTCACTAATTTTTCAAGTAATTGGGGAAATGAAAAAAGTAGCCGGGGGACAAACATTTACTGTTGTAATTAATGTTTTGGTTTTGTATCAAAGTAGCTGGGGCTCAGACTTGCAGTAGCTGGGGAAAATCCCAAGTCCCCAGCCCTTAGTGACAGTCCTGGTATATTTATTTCCTAGTTGAGTTATGCAGACGCTGTCAGAGCTCTGCTTTCTGCAGGTTCTGATCCAACCATAATAAACAGTGAAGGAGCCACAGCATTTGATTACTGCACTGACAAGAAAATTCTCAGCGTCTATAATGAAGAATTACTGCAGGCTTCTGCAAATTCAAAGTGAGTAAGACTGTTTATATTATGATTATAACAAAATTAATTTTACGCATGTCTTTATTGGTCTATTGCTTACCTGCTAATTTAATTATCTGTTGATTATCCACCAATTAGTCATTGATTACATAATAAATTATGTATTATAATGCAGCACATCTCATACAGTACATCTCATATCAAATTCTTTAGTTATCGAGTCAGCTACATCAGGACCTTTAGATGTTGTCATTGTGGGACAGATTTATTTTGCCTCATGGCAAGTGCCTTAAAAAAGTTGTTCTTTTTTCTTTATTTTCAGTTTGGCATGTTGTTTTTGTTTTTGAAAATGTGGTGAAATATCAATTACTCAGTGATTATCAGTGAGATATAATCAATGACTAATCAACTGATTAACAATTGATTACCTATTGATCACATATTGATTTTCTTGATGTCATCAAGTCATTAGTCAAGGTTACTATATGTTGTGCCAATTTACTTACTAGTGGTTCTTTTTCTACTTGATAGTGTACCCAGAGTACGTAAGCTTTTGAAAGCAGGAGTGAGTGCTAATGCAAGTGATGGTGCTACAAGTGATAACAAAGCCCTTCATTGGGCTGTTAGTTATGGAAACAGTAACATTGTCAAACTACTCTGCGGTAAGTTACCAAAAATATAAAAGATTGATATTAAATTATTAATAAATAGGCTAATTGCATTTTTGACCCAATCACTTGTCCGTATTGAGACTCTTTGCAATGTGTTAAATGTCTAGTGCTGTCATTTGAAAAAAAAAAACAGCGTAAAATCAGATAGCATTGTTTAGGATTAAAGGACTACCTTGCAAGCTGTGAGAAACAGCATAACATTCTGTAAATAACTGTATGGTAACAGCAAATCTTGGGAAAAAAGTGAACTTTTCTTAACTGTGCAGGAAAAACTATTTTAATAGTTCTATTTAGTAATGTTTAAAAACATTACTAAATAGAGTATATGTAAACTTCTCTTATCATTATATAAATACAAATTATTCTTGGTTTTCCTGAGCTATAGAGATTCATCTTTTTTATGCACTTCATTTAATCAAACAGGCTTGTCAATCGCTACCTTTAAGAAGCTACTTAGAACAAACAAAATATTTAAATAGAGGTACGCCGACCGGTTAGCTCAGTTGGTAGAGCACCGGACTCTCGTGCGGGAGGTCGTGAGTTCAAACCTCGGCCGGACCAACACTCGGAGTCTTAAAATAACTGAGGAGAAAGTGCTGTCTTTGTCATGTTATCTGCAAATGGTTAGACTTTCTAGTCTTCTCGGATAAGGATGATAAACCGTAGGTCCCGTCTCATAACACTGGATACTGATAATATGTGGGACGTAAAAGAACCCATGGCACAGTTCGAAAAGAGTAGGGAGTGTTCCTGGTGTCCTGGTCTAGCTGACTTGTGCTGTCATTGGTCTGGGTGGGTGGGGTGAGATCATTCATGGACTGAGGCGGCTGCCAGAGGCGCCTTCTATATGCCGATGTCCGATCTCACCCTCTGGTTCCTCCGTAATTCAGCTACTAGCTGCAAGTGAGGAAAGTGGCACCTTTACCTTTACGCACGGGCTGTGAGTTTGCAGTATGAAGAGCCTAGGGTATTGTTACCTCTCCCAGGGAGTTCATTTAAGGGTTACCTCCTCTTCCCCTCAAACACATCACAACACTCAGACCCATTTGTATACCTGGGTGGAGAGAGCCAGTATGCAGCCAAGGAAACAAAACAGTTTTATCACCAGGGCTTGAAACCCACGCATCTATGCATGGATGTCTGACGCACTAAGCTCTGCACTACTGTGATTTCAAACAACCATTCTTATAGCTAGACTGTAATTTCCATTTATTTAATGCGCAGCAGTAAACACTTTAATTTTGGCATTTTATTGTTTGTAGAAAGTGGAGCAAAGGTGAATATTTTGAATAAATGTGGTGTTACACCTCTACATGATGCTGTGATCAGAGGAGATGTGGACATTGTGAGAATATTGCTTGAACATGGAGCAGTGACTGATATTAAGGCTAAAGAAGGGTGAGTACTTACTGTATCACCTTGTATAGTAACTTGAAACAATTCTAGAATACCCAGGAATTTTGGGTGTATGTCTGGATGATAAAGTTTTGGAAAGGAAAATACAATATAGCTTGTTTTAAAATAATAAAATGGAAGGATCAAAAAAGTATTTTTTTTTTTACCCCGAAGAGATCAGTGTTTTGTATGATAACACGCAAGAGAATTTAAAAAATACTTTGTGATGTCATTGAGTGTATCCTGTTATTATCATTGTATTTAATAGAACCCCTGTTGTTTTTACCATTCTTCAGTTCTTATAAAGGACAAACTGCACTTGACTTAGTGGATACTGAAGAAATGAGAGAATTGCTCACTACTCCTGTAGTGAAAGAAGAGGAATCAGGAATTAATGGTGAAGTGGCAGCCACATCCAAAGACCAACCATCAGATGCAGGTAGAGGACTGTTTGTACATCAATTTTATTTTTTACCACAATTGTTACTAATCTCGCAATCTGATTGGCTAATTTGCCATTGTCGATAAGAGTCTAGACAACGCTGCTCGCGTCAATGTGTCACGCAAAGCAATAGCCAATCAGAAACGCTCATTTTGGAGAATAAACCAATCAGATTGAGAGAAAGTTATAGACAACGCTTGCTCTTTCTTTGTGTCACGATCTTGGTCACGCTCTGAAAAAAACATTTGCTTTGACGTTTTTTAACGTGGCTATTGTGGTAAAAAACAAATTGATTGTGGTTTGGCGTTGTCTGTACTCTCATCGACAACGAGTGTGCGTCATCACATTGGTCAAAATGTGTTGTGGACTCACTCGGCTGCGCCTCGTGAGTACACAACATTTTGACCACTGTGATGACGCATACTCGTAGTCGATAAGAGTATAGATAACACTAAACCCCATTCGATTTGTTAAATTAATAATGATGATCATGACGATGATGATGATGGTGACGGTGATGATATTAGAGAGAGGAGTGGCTTATCTTGAAATTGAGGCTGTAGAGGGGGGTTATTAGTGTAGCAAATCACACACTGTGTGTTATATAATCCAAGGTCACGCTCCTGTCACGCGCTTTTTTTGTTTCTATATACGTCACGTGATCCTAAATTTGATCTGTTGTATATATCGAACATAATAAATTATGTAATCAACGTTACTCGGAGTGAGAACGAGAATAAATCGATAACGCGCGATCAACGACTACGTCTCTTTTTTTTCGAATTCTAACAATTAGAGTGTTTACGGCATATTCTCTTTACTTTGCCAACAGATTCATCGGTTTCTGATGGTGGTACTCAATCTATCGCTGTACGAAGTAGTCCATCATCCTTTCCTACCCCTCCCTCAACTTTATCACTCTACCAGTTACTATCAGAAATGCCACCACTAGCCAACAGTGAACCCCTGGATCCACTGTTCAGTATTTTATGGCCATTTCCACAAAAAATAATACAGTTCAAGGGTGCTAGGTTTTCTCCTCCATCGTCCCTCCGTGTTGTGCTGTTTAGAAGAAATTTATCAGGTAAGGAAATTAAGCCTTTTTTCTCTACCGTAATGAGTGGAAAACGTAGCTTTTGATCATAGGCTGCACCAAAAAGATTTGTTCGAGAGAGCCTCTTTTCTCAAAATACTTTGATGTTGAATTGTCAAAATAGTCTACTCTCTCGTTTCAAAATGGAAAGAATATTCTATGAAAGTAACTGGGTTTTTTTACTGTGGTTAAAATGCCCCGATCACCGCCATCCTTGATTGCAATAGTGGATGTTATGATAGGTGAGGAAAAGATGCCCTCGGGCTATCGTGAGAGCCACACGGGTAGAGATCATCCCAGTTTTTGAAGCATGAAGCTTCCTAGGACAACAGTAACTAACCCCGCCCCTGGATAGCATGTCGGTCCATCGCAGGGTTCCCCCCCGGCGTTATATTGCCGATACCCATTTGTTCACCTGGGTGGGGAGAGATTTGTGGAGCTTTGTTTATGTCAAAGGTCTTACATGTATATATTGTAGGTAGCCCGGGTGGAGTGGACATGGTAATTTAGTGATTAGCATCTTGGACTTGCGATCGGGAGATCCAAGGTTGAAGCCCTGGTGATGCCCATCTGTGGTTCCCTAAGACAAGAATCTCCACTCCACACTGTCTCTCCCCACCCTGAGGCAATAGACTGCCAAATCATCCAGGTGGTAGTAACAATACCCCTAGGTGCTTCATGCTACCTAAACCGGCCCATGCTGGCATTTTTCATTTATAGTGGTGCCCCAATTTTTTCATATTCGTGGAACGTCCACTGTTACTCCCCCGTGGAGGAAATGCTGGTTTTGATAAACCTGGGTTTATACGAATTGTAGAGTTAAGTTTCTTCTTGAAGAATACAACACAGTGCTATCACTTTGTTATGAACAACAACGTCTCCTTATCGCAGGTTCGACAGGCTATCGAATGCTTGTCTGAGCGTTTGCATGGTATAAGTATTGTAGTGTAGTAGCTGTTTTCGTAGAGGAACGTGTGTTATCCTGCATTGTTTGTTCGTGCAAAGATTTGGTAATTTGAGTCTGTTTTGCTCAGAATATTTTGACTCACTTTGCGACATCTGGAGCACTGTCGAAGGAAGTTATGAACAACTTGGATACACTGTTGATGTCACTGTAACAACAGACGGTATGTAACTTACACGTTTCCATGCAGCGTCTTTAACTCTTACGTTCAACAACTCAAAAAAGAAAATCCTTTACAGTCTGACTCTGATGTTTTTTATTTGGTATAAAGACATCCCTTCATGTTAAACGGAAAATTACCCGTGGACTTTTTTAGTTCATTTTTGGTCCCTAGTCCTCCCAACCTGCCGTCAAGATACAATTCACATTTCCATTCAAATCCTAGCAGTATGCAGGATGTTTGTTCCATGAACCTAGTTTAATGTCGTTGCTCCCGCGAGTCTCCTATAGCTCAGTGGCAGAGCTTGCGAACCAGTAATTGGAAGACGTCTTTCATATGTGATGAAACATGGAATCTCCTGTTTGACACAATGCATCTTATTAGTTTGGGAGCGCTCTTTATTTCAACAATACTTTTCAACAATACAGAAGACTCCTAAGCTTGGGGGGGCTTTGTATTCTAACATGTCTTGGCAGACCCGTGTGGATCTCAGCCATGGACTACCCATTATTTCGTATCAGAAGTGATAGATAGATGAAAATTGAAGGGCGTTTTTTGGCAACTGTACGAAAATTTCCAAGCGTAACCCAAGTTATTTTTTTGTCCTTTGCAGATTCCAGGACATTGGGAAGTGCCGCAGGCAGTGTTGAGTGTCACGTGTGTCCAAACGCGTTCAAAAAATCCGAAAGCTACAAAATTAGCGTATCCGCCATAAAGGTGTGTAGAGATGGAACAAAGTGTCAATCTGAATCTAAGTCTAAATGGATTTTATGCGAAAACTCCCACATGTGGTATTTGTGCGCAGGGAGTTATTATACACTTATGTATGGTCCTGAGGGAAACAGTTTATTTTGTTTTCCCTCGAGTCCTGATGTTTCCCGAGACGAAGGGAAGTTTGGGGAAATAGGGAAAACTGAAGTCTGCTAGTTTCCCGAGGGACCATATATTAAGTCCTTTGTTATATATTTAGACTTTCCCTTAAACAATATATGAGAACAGTTAGGAGAAAATAAATATAGATATTGGGGCTTAAAGGGTCAATTATCGGTAATTTTTTTTTCTTTTTTTTCCTGGAAACAAAGGTTGTGGTAACGGCGAGTGATTCCCCGGCAATGTGGTATGCTGTAAATACTCTTCTACAAATTTTCCGTCTCTTCCACGGGAAAGGAGTGCCTCAAATTCAGGTAGAAAAGAAAGCAGTTCTACACCATGTTCCTAGATTGCTGACTGATTGCTAGCAGTCAGTTGTTCTCACGAAATGTCAGTTGCCCATTCATTCATTAATAAGTCATATTAATAAGTCATATTATTAAGTCATATTATTAAGTCATATTTATAAGTCATATTTATAAGTCATATTTATAAGTCATATTTATAAGTCATATTTATAAGTCATATTTATAAGTCATATTTATAAGTCATATTTATAAGTCATATTTATAAGTCATATTTATAAGTCATATTTATAAGTCATATTGATAAGTCATATTGATAAGTCATATTGATTAGTCATATTGATTAGTCATATTGATTAGTCATATTAATAAGTCATATTAATAAGTCATATTTTGTTCAGATCAGTGACTGGCCAGATCTGAAGTACCGAGGAGTATTGTGGGATGTATCGACTGGGCGCGTCCCAAATTTGGTAAGAACAATTTATTTATTCTTACGAGCGCTTGTCGCGCGATTGTTGAAACATGATATTCTTTTTACCTTTATGAAATGTCGTTTTTATTTCCTTTTTTTTTATATTGTGTAGTACATGAAAAAGAAAATGTGTTTTTATATGTATATATGCAGTGTGGAGCATGCACCTGCAGTAGGTGACTAAATTAAAGAGGAGAGCAAATGATTAATTTTGAGTGGCGATTTCTGTTGTGGTTCAATTTTATCCCTAGTTAAATTTTATTTCCTTTGGACATGGTAATGTATGATAAAGAGTTAAAACAAATTAAAATATAAGTTAAGCCAAAGGATCAAATTGAACCACAACATCAACTATTCGCGTCAGTCGTCTAAATAATTTAACTGACAGAAAACAAACTATTTATTGTGTAACTGAACCACTAACCACTAACCACTAACAAAAAGCAACTTTCCCTTTTTTGGTTATCAACACCTGAGGCTGTGATTAACCCTTGAATTTTTTCTTTCTAAGGAAACTATCCTTTGTTTGATCGATATTTTGTCTGCGATGAAGATCAATCAACTGCAGCTGTACATGCAAAACACGTTCTCCTATGTTGGTCACGAGACAGTGTGGAGAAATAAAACACCGTATAGTGCAAGGTATTGATCAGTTTAAGATACGTTCTCATTCCGTGTTGATAACTTTTGATTATTTTGAATGTGAATATATGAACATTTTATATCTGTGAACTGCGGAAGAAAGATTAAATAAATGAAAGATCCTCGCAGTTATGTGAGGAACTAAAGAAGTTGCAAAGTTAAGACCTTAAGGTTACGGAACAGGTTCGCAGGTCAAATTTTTACAAAATTGAGATTTTTGGCATACATAAACTATGTGGTCCAGGCTTTCTTTAGCAGAAAAAATAAATTCGAAATCTCTTTTCGCTCCAGAGATATCGCAAATTTCCTTTTTTGCGTGACTCATTACGTCACAGTCTAAAGGTGTTGAGCTGTCAACACCGCTGGACCTCCTGGGAATTTAGCGCGGGAGAGTGGCTTCCAACAGACCATGACAACAAATGTCAACATTGCGTTGCTTCCGTCGCTTGTCCGCTGCTGGCTTGTTCTTGTGTAGTTTTTGATGGAAAGAGGAAAGAAAAGAAAGCGAAACAAAAGCCCTTGGGTTCAAAAGGCCGATGGGCGGTCTCGAAAAAAAAAAGCAAAGGGAAATTTTTGTGAAAAGAAGAAAGGTTCGCTGGCGGAGAGTGACAAAGGTTCATGGTATTCGCCGCCATTGAACAATCGCGAGGAAGAAAATACCGCTGCTATTTCGACTCCTTCAACAAGCAGAAGAAAAATAATGAGCTCTGATATTCGCGAAGAAAGTAAGCCGAAGGTGGTTGACAAAGGATTGGATTCCAAAGATGCAGATTCCACAAGTACTTCATCTTCATCGGAAGAGTCTGATGATGCACGATCTGACAGCGAACAACGCTGCGTAATATTTGACACGCGAAATTTGCAAGCAGGCCTCGACGAGTCAACCAGCTGCCGAAAATGCGGGTCGGATATAAAACTTAAACAGAAGTCAAGAGCTGGAATAGCTGGCGAGTGGATTCTACAATGCCAAAACGAAGAGTGTCCGCTTTTTAACAACCCAGCATCGTTTCACTCGACTGCCAAAAGTGGCCGCTGTTATGACGCGAACCGCGCGCTTGTTTTAGCATTCAGGCTAATAGGCAGGGGACATTCAGCAGCAGATAAATTTGCTAGTATTTAAAATCTGCATAAGCCTGTCAACAAAACGCCTTGGTCATCCCACACGAAAGCTTTGACAGAAGCGGCAGAGAAGGTCCTGGGGATGGAACTGAATCGGGCAGTTCTTGAGGTCGAGCGATTCAAACTACAGAACGGTGACTTCGATGGTATTGACGGAACTTGCGACGATGAACAGTTAAAAGCGTTTGTAATGGACGTTGTCGGCGGCGTTCAACACTCTGCTCGAGTGACGAAGCGAAGAATTCGCCGTTGTACCTACAATACAAAGCCAATTCATTAAAATCTTGCACGTGGCCTGCTGAAAACGATTGCAACCCGGTAAAAAGCTAAGCCGACTACTATATTTAGACTCCTATAAAGCCATAAGTGGCTTTGCATAATGCGTCAAGACTTTAATCTGTTTATTGCAGTAAAAGAGGAAAAGGCTATCACAGCAAAAAAAAAAAAAAGAAATAGAGAGATCTGTATTACGTACCCCGCTTCTCGCATTTCGGCGAGCATGCTGTCCTTTGGATTACTCGGTGCTTGCTCGGAACTTTGTGTTTGATTCGAAGCTTTTGTCGATCTCTTGTTTTTCGACCTCTTGTTCGTATTGGCTCGGCCAGTCTTAGTTTTTCCCATTGCGTGGAAGAGCGAGAAAACTAGAAAATATGCCTTGCATGCGTGTCCGCGTTTGAATTGTCCGCGAAGGAAACCTTGATCTTGAAATAATATCCACCACCATTTTCCCGCGAGTTTCGGCACACACCAGGAGATGGGACCTGATTGGTGTATGAAGGTGACAATCCGGAAAACCACTCCCAGGGGGCGTGTTATGTTGACTAAACCTTCTACGCCGTATTTCTCGGCTAATTTTTTTTTTTGAATTTGCCATCTTTGAGCTGATACTTCGCATGCAGGAATTTATCGTAGAATCATGAAATTTCGCCCAACGGTGCACGAAACCCTCATCTTCAAAAGTGTGTCGGGCTTTTGCCGATTTCTTTTTCGTTTAGAAGATATAAGTCCTAATGCTGTCTCCATCCAAGAAGAGCTCGACAACCAACTTTAAATTATAATAACTTTGTTTTGAAAGCTGATCTAAAAAATCCCCGACACACTTTTGAAGACAAACATCTGCTGAGTATCATGCAGTCATTGTTTTCTTGATAAGGTCAAAATCCGACGCGAGTTTGCCGCATTTATAAGCATCGGTCAATTTGCACTTGACTGATCGCAGCTCGTTTAATATTGAATTTCGCAATTTAAAAACATTTTATCACCGTTCTAGGTTCTATAAGCTTTAAAATGATGTATAGGTTTAGGCAGTTTCCTAAAATTACGCGCCCGTGAGGATGGTTTTGCGCAACGCACCCGCGAACCTGTTCCGTAACCTTAAACAATTCAGGCTTGAATAGGATTCGAACCAATGACCTTTGCAATACCGGTGCAACGCTCTAACCAACTGAGCTATCAAAGCCAACTGGTAGCTGGTCATTTGTGAGTTCGCAATATACCGGTAGAGGATGAAGATGTGAATGTAAATATATGAAAATTTTTTATTTATGTGAACTGCGGAATAAAGATTTGATAAGTAAGAGATCGTTGCTGTTATGTTCGCAACTTTTAAGTTGTTTAAAAGCAGTTGCAAAGATAAGACCTAAAAAATTCAGGCTTTAACTTTAATGCCACCGAAATTAACGCATAGAAATTACAGTGAATAAAATTTGTAGGTCTCTCTTTACGTTTGAAAATTTATCTTTCACCAACTTATGTAAACTTCTTTCCGCTATTAAGAGTCACACGTTGTTAATCGTTCACTGTCTGCAGTAAACAGGGGTTAAAGGTTTAAAGACCAGTTTAAACTTAAGGTGGCTTTGATTTTGTAGTATTCGTTGACTAACACTTTTCGTTTCTCTCGTCGCAGTGATATCGTCAAAATCGATAACTACTGTAAAAGAAGATATATAGAGCTTGTTCCTCACATAGAAAGCTTATCAGGATTTGGTCATTGGTAAGATACTGACTAGTGAATTTGTTTTTAACCTGTAACAATTATGAGACGCTCTCAGGTTACAGAATACTAAAGTATCTTTTCTTGATGTGTTTCCGATGTCTTAAGCAGCGAATTAAAGGTATGAATATGGACAGCAACATCATTCTTTTGATTTTGATGTTATTGCTAAGAAAAAGGAGTAAAAATAGTATTAATCCTCTACTGAACCACAAGAGATATTTATGCCCAAGAACATAAAGTCTTTTACTATCATTATCACTTTAGAGGGCATTGAGAAAATAAAAACTGAAAAAAAAAACTTGACAACAAAACAATGAGCTTTAGAATTTGAATGGCGTTTATATTCAGGCAATAAAAATACACCATCGATTGAAGCTGGCTGCTAGAAAACGTCGCGAACATTGTTATAGCTTCTCAATTTTTATTGGCTGCGTAAATCGTACAACAAATTCTTTATTTTTGCCCGTACAATGCGCCTCAATTCCCAAAAAAGTGATAATAATGTCATGATAATGTAAACCTCAACCAACTTCTCAAGAAACGTATAAATACGTTCTGAAAGACATAACAAAGATTAAAAAGTTCAAGTAGTTTTCAGTGAACAGTCACATGTACTGACTACCTGCCCTTGTTGTTCGCAGGTTGATGTTCAAACCTTACAAACACTTGGCGGAAAAGGAGGAGGAATTTGATCCCAAGCAGGAGAGGTGAACATTGAATGGAAATCAGAATCAGATTCAACTCACTGATGGTCGTTCTGTACCCTAGCGTTGCAAGTAAAATTGACTTGATTCTAAAACGCAGATCAAGTCAGACAGTTGCAAATAGCAGCTGGGCAGGATTCCCTGTTGGATAATTCGAGTAACGAAGAAACAGTGCTCTATTCGTTGAGACACTTCTCATGGGCAGAAACTGAAAAAATGGAAGGCGAGCTTTGCGTTCGTGCTTCATAGAACCTGGCTCTTTTAACTGTTTGCTACTATGAACCAAAGTGCCGATGCGTCCTTGTAGGATTACCCGTGGTTTTCAGTTAGAGCACTGCAGCTCAGGTGTAACAACAGTGGAAACCGTATAACGCCAGGACAAATTCCAAGTCAAATTTTTTCCATGCATGATTATTAACAAGTAATCGTATTGTTTTATGGTTCAATTTGTGATTTATTTGCACTCGTGAGTTTTTCAAAAAGTTCACTTGTGCAAAATCATTTAATGTGGCCCGAGTAGCGTCATTTGTGCCCGAACGGAGCACAAAATGAATTGACCGGCTTCGTAGACAAAGAATACAGGGCCCATGACCGTTTCCATGGAAACGAGCCGTGTGGCAGAATTCCAACCAAACGAAAATCATGCAGCACGCTCGGAGGTTTCTGAAGACTACCTTGCCATATAATCAGTAATTTTTATGATATTTGAATTCGTTTATCTGCTTCATCAACTTGCTACCGATGTGCATTTGGCGTGGAAACCCTTGTAGTCGTGTAAATCGTGCAATTAAGTTTGAGCAATTACAACAGCTTATGGTTCCTTCTAAAAATTTTGAGAGGCAAATGTCATATGAAATTCCACATCAAAGTGAACAGACACCATGTAGTGAAACACCTTTCCTTCTGAAGTTTTCTTCTTTGGTCTTTTTTAAAATTATACCGTTCTATTTATTTTTATCTTCTTCATTTATTTTTACAGACCACCATCTTGTCTCTGCCCAACAAACGATGAAAGCCTCAACATGGTTCTCGGACTTCACTCACAGGCTCTGCCATGTTTTTCTTCAAACAGGTATAAACAATTTACTCTGTTACATAGTTGCATGTTAATGTAACCAAGTTGTAATCATCAGTCATTTTTTCACCAGCTCATTAGATCTTCATTCTTTCTTTGTCACCTCGTTTCAATAGCCAATCATTTGTAATTGTTTATAGTAACTTTCTCAAGAGTCATTTCAGCATATGTTACGTCCAAAAAATATGAATACTCGCTGTAATTTTCAAGTCACTCTCTTTCACTTCATTTTATTTTATACGTTTTGTGTAGTTCTTCAAAAGTTTTCTTCCGTTGTTGCTGTAAATTAATGATTTCTCCTAAGTGAATAAAAATCAGTCGAAGTAGAAGTAGTCAACATACACGATATCGATTCATTAAACATCTTCATGCATACGCTTTATAGGGGGCGGACATTCAGTTCCTGTTTTGTATAAATTACACCTGAGCCAACGTCGTCGATTACATGAGCTTAACCAAGAGAGTATAAGGGACAGAGAGGGACACTCCGAGTTAAGAGAGCATAAGGGACAAAGAGGGACACTCCCAGTTAAGAGAGCATAAGGGACAGAGAGGGACACTCCCAGTTAAGAAAGCATAAGGGACAGAGAGGGACACTCCCAGTTAAGAGAGCATAAGGGACAGAGAGGGACACTCCCAGTTCAGCCCTTGGGACTTCAGAAAAGTTCTGTTTGGACACTGAGGCCGTTTTCCTAGAGCCTCAATGGGATGCTCATGGCGTGCCGAGTAGGACTCTTATTTGTAAATTCCGCCTGAATAATCCATAGTTAGTAAAATTCATACAAATTCAAGCGAGCGGCCATGAAATGCAGATGGCCAGAAGGACTGGGTTACAGTGGAGTCGTTCGGACCTCTCGGGAAACGTACATCCGTTTCTATAAATAACTTACTGAAGTTTTTATTTCCCATCCGACGCACCAAGTGTCTCTCTCTGATCCTTATGTTCTCTTTTAACGTATAGAGCAATTGAGTGAAGACGGTAGCTTTTACGTATTTGTACTGGATTCACCAGCACATTTGAAGTACGCTTTTGAACTCCGTCCTATGTGCGCTATGTCCTGCGCAGTTTGGATTGAGGACTATTTCAGCTACAACTAGTTTACACCAGATTGGACAACATTAAAGCACCTTATTATATGGCTACAATAGTACACGCGCTCTGATTGCCTGCTGAGCGGGCAAGATTTTCATGTAATAACGGGGCATTATGAAAATTTTTCAAAATTTTTTTTCCCTTAATGCAGACAAAAGTTGTCTCATTTTCAAGGAAACTGTTTCTTCTGTCACTTCTGCTTTCAATCCCATGGTTAGGTGTGTTTCGGTTCAGTGAATATGACCTCGAATGACCTCTTGGGCTCGCAAGCGGATATCAAAAACCCCTTCCGTTTTTCTTTTTCCAGTGCTAAAAAGGCCATATAATAAATAACTTATTAACCTCGTCTGTTCGGTCATTACAAGGAAATCTCAGACCTCGGCCTTGACTGTATTGACCTCGCTACCGCTCGGTCAAATCATCAACGCCGGTCCTAGATTTCCCTGTAATGACCTTACTCCTGGTTAATAAGCAGTATATAATTGAGATTTACCCTGAAAAAATAACAGCCTGGAACCGGAACTGTTACAGGGTAAATCGCAATTACTAAAAATAAAAATTATTGTTGGCATCTTAGATCAGCCAAGTCAGTGTTCTCTCTTGTCAGATGTTAATGACTGACTGATCACAAACTATGGAATGACATGTTTATAGGTTTGTGCACGTTGGATTGGATTTGGCGCCCGAGTTTGGCAAAGGGAAATCACATGTGATCGCTCAGGTATTTTATGTAATTCTATCACAACTAATTATCAAGAGGTTAAGCCACGAATTATAGCGTTAATAGTTCTGTATTTTTGAGCACATCTTGTTCACGTAGATATGTTCAAAATTGCTTTGCATGCATGTGACTTGATTGTTGACGAATTTTCAGTGAACGCAAAAGAGGCGGGAGCACAGAAAACCAAGAGCAAGTAATTCGGAAACTACCCCCACAATGAGAGTGCACACAGCCAGGGCTTGTTACGTTTCTTCTTCTTCGTGGTCATCTAAGTTCTGACCAGCTGCCACTGTACCGTAGTAACAGAAGCATCTACCCCTCATGTGTTATAGCAACGGAGGCACCGCTTCCCCTCAGTTGCTGGAGACCAGAAGCGGGTCATGGTCTCGTGTTTAGACCTTGAATGCTGGTCCGGCCTGATTTAAACCCAAGACCTCTCCCATAATAATTTAGCTCATAGACATTTTAGCCAACTTGTCGCGAACAACTTAAGTACATCACCGCCTCCTTTCTGATTTTTATTTATTTATTTAGTTAGTTAGTTACTCTTTGTTGACGACAATTTTACATGAGTCAATAAATAATGAAAGAAATATAAGTAAATAAACATAGATAAACATAATACATACCCACACACACACACGTAATACATACATAAACTAACAGTCACACATATACACACATACCTCCATGTCCGTCAGTTTACAGTCACGATAAAGAGTTAATAACCAAAAAACGCTCATTAAGGTCCATCTTTTCCACTTCTATTCGAATTTAGCCAGTTTATCATTTTTTGTAAATATATTACTCTCCTTTCTGCTTGATTTCGCCCATTGTAATTCCGTTCTTACTTCGCGGAGAAATTCTACCCAATGAGTGAAAGCACCTATTTATTCAATAAACTGTAGGCTTAAGGTCCTTTCCCTTACCTTTTGTCCCAGGTGGCTGTACAGTACACACACTTTGTCCTTACATTACAACGTGGCGTCTGTAATACTCTGTTAATTTTCTGTTTGTCCGTAAGGCCAAAGGAACAGATGAACTGTACATGAGCCATCTGAAGTCTGTTTATCAGTGTTGCTGTAAGCATGGACACACGGTCCAGTTCTGGGCCAACGCTCTTCATAGGGACCCCGAGCAACTGTGGAACCTCCCCCCCGGTTTAGTAGCCATGGAATATGGATGCACGGTATGGAACAAACAGTTACTGAGTTCTCAATTCTTATGGATCTTGTAAGTGCGCACAAAACCCTTGTCTATATAAAGAACGTTTTTGCGAATAGTAATCGTGCGCAAGCAAACTGTGGTGGTGTAAAACAGCTCAAATCGAAGGTTAGAGGTGTGAAACCAGCGTAGCCCAGTGGTTAGAACAGTCGCTTAGCAGACCAGTGATCAGGGGTTGATTCACTGCGACACAATGTGGAATCACATTTTTACTTCTTCCAGATAGTACATTTGTTAGGGACGCGGTCACCAAGGAATCGGTCGCCAGAGTGCGGTTGCTAGGGACTGTGTAATGCGTTGAAGAAATAACAGCAAAGATAATTATTTCCTTGTAGTCTTTCACAATTTCTTTTTTCTTAATGTTCGTAGTAAAATTTCCAATAAGCAGCCGGGCAGCACTCTTTTACCTATTAGGAACACTTTTTGCTACTCCAAACGAGAATGGATTATGGAAACTCCATGGTCCCCGTTTACTATGGTACAGTCATCGTCACAGACACGAGTCGTCCTGATGTATCGGGGGTTTCAGTGGTTGCTTATCAGAAAATACAACGCTCTTGAAATTTAAAGCACAAGCTCTTTACTACTTAACAAGAACATTTGGAAGTTAGACACAATATGTACCTAGTAATGATATTATAACATCGAGACCAAATGTCGTCTCATTTTCAGCTGCAAAGTCAGACTATGTCCTGTTTTTTTTTAACCATTCTGCAAATCCAGCATGTTCCCATTTAGGCTGCTAACATTCAAATTATTCTTGGCTGAGCTCCTGTACATAGCGTTATACTACTACATGAGAAATTTCTGTAATTTGATTGGCTAAGAGCAGTGGTATTTCTGCTTAATTTGAAATACCTACATGTGAAAATTACAAACCTTTTGCGAGTAGTAGTATAAACAAATAATAGCATGATTTGTACGTGATATTTCGCATAAATACCACTCGAGATATTTCAAAATTGTCTCAAATTTCACTCGCCTAACGGCTCTTGAAATTACGTACAACAATTTTGAAATATCCCTCGTGGTATTTATACCAAATATCACTACAAACCATGGTATTACCTGTACTAATGCAGCATAGACAGAGGATATTACGTAACTGCGCGGAGAACACAGTACATGTGTTGATGTTTCAACACTCGAAGAGACATTTCGTATCTCCAAGCGGCTATGTAATGTTCTATTTATTATATCAACACCAGTGAAATACCAAACCATTTCATAAATGCTTTTTGTAGTTTTGAGGCGTGATTTATTTGGTTCCCATAACGACAGTGTTATTTTCACGTGTGAAATAACGTGTTGCTTTCACATGTCAAAATATGTTTTCGCGCGAAAGCTCGCCTGGCATTTCACTGGTGTTTGTATAATGAAACACCAAATTCTCCAAACGAACGTACATGGAAATGTATAGCTGTCGTGAAGGAGAATGACTATTCAAATATTGGGCGTGACCTTTCTCGAATTTTTTCTCTTCTCAGAGTGACCACGATTTTCTTAAATACTGTAAACCATTGGTGGATGCTGGGTAAGTAAATAGGTAGAAGGACCAAGTGTCACTGTTCTACTGTTAGTTTCATAATAATATACATAAAAACAATTACTTGATTGTGATCGGCCAAGAGCAGTGCAGTTTAAGTGTAAAACCAGTGCAAAAAGTGTAACCTCAGGGCAAAACGTGTAACACCAGTACAAATTACAAGTCAAACTTTTTTCATGTACAATTATTTACGAAAAGTCACGGTTTTCTTGTCCAATTTGTGATTTATTTGCACTCGTAAGTTTTTCAAAAGCTTACATGTGCAAATATTTCACAAATGGAACTCGAAACAGTAGCGTTACCTTTACTTATAGAATTGCTTACGCGTGTGTGTTACAATGATAACTTCACCACAGATTTGACTACAGAACATTTCCATTTTTTTCCCTACTCCTATCTATAATTCTTCTTTTTTTGTTTTCCTTTTAGTGTCGGCTTCTTCGTTTGTCCCGGAACCAGTTCATGGAATAGGTTTTTATCATCCAGCTGTTATTCTTGCTATATTTCATTATTGACTTTTTCTTTGCTCTCGTAATTATCTTATTAATTACAAATTTTTTTATCAGTGCTTGTGGCGACATAGATGACGTCATATGTGTAATGAACAATGCCATACAAACTGGTGTGGCGTGTAACGCGCTGGGAGCTCTCATTTGTGAATGGTCTCTACCTGGTCACGTGAATCCACTGACCATTAGTATCCCAGCATTGCTTGTGGGTGCTGGACTTGCTTGGAAGGCAAGCTCAGACTTAGTAAGTTCAATCTTTTGAGGTTTCGTTATGTTGATATTTACTCGTAGTGGAAAGTGTTGAGTACAATCAGAATTTCACTTTGCTGTGAACGGCAGTTGTTTTATGTGTGGCGCACCCAATCCCTCTCCTTTACCTTTCTAACTTTTATAATCTTAGGTAAAAAAAAAGGCGCACACGAGCCAAAGGCCCACACGGCCGGAGCTTATCCCGGTTTCTGTAGAATTAAGCACCTGGGAGTATTATTACTCCCCCCTGGATGGGATGCCAGTCCAACGCAGGGTCACCCCCAGCATTATATCGCTGGTACCCATTTTTACACCAGGGTGGAGAGAGACAGTGCGGAGTTAAGTTTCTTGTTTAAGGGAACAACACAGTGCCACCACTAGGGCTTGAACGTCGGACCTCCTGCTCGGAAGTCCTACACGCTAACCACTACACTTCCGTGTCTCCACTATAATATAAATGTTACTGATAAATCTTTGAACCTAGAATAGTCTTTTTAGCGCCCTAGGTAAACCCGTTGAATCAAACTGTGTGCGAAAGCACAACAATTATCGATAAAAACAATGCAGTGTGGCCATTCGTTGGAAAGCTACTTAACAGTACTGTACTGTGGTACCCCCTCTTTTACCTTAAGGTTGTACAAATTACTTTATCAACTTGTTTGATTATCCCAATTTCTTGTACTGTGGTACTGTTTGTTTTACTATACAGTGTAGTTCAAACTTTTTCACCTGTTGATCAAACCATGCCGTATGACCATTCTTTGAAAAGCTACTGTACAGTATTGTACTGTGGTACTGTTTCTACTCTTAGTGTGGTTCTGAAGTTTTCATTTGGAGATGAAACCATGCAGTGGAAAAATGCTGAATTGCAGTGGAAATTGTTTTTTTTGTTTGTTTGTTTGTTTTGCGTGCAGTAAAACAAGTCAGTTCTTGAAATAACCGCAAACAGGCTTATAATGTTGCCGTATCTTGTGTTTTTCTTTTTTCAGACGGCCGTCAAGTCTTGCCTTCCTAATGTCCTAAACCAACACGTGTTTTTGGATAATTCCTCGACTTTTGGTCAAGCGCTATTGGACCTGGGTAAAACAAACACACTTTTGCTTCCTGTTGACGCAAGCATACCACGTGCTACAAGTGAGGACAGTAGAGTGCATCCAATGGTGCACGCTTCAGACGGCAAGCTGCTGTGGCAAGTTTTAGAGACTGGAGTGTCAGCGAACCTCGATAATGTTTCCACTGATAGGTTACAGGTATGGATGAGAATACAGCTTGTTCACAACAAAATTACTGGCCAAGCGTTTTGCATTGCACAAACTATGATCCCAAAACTTTGCATTGAGGCCCATTTTCTTTGTGTGGACACTGCGTTTTGACTTATCTTTTTGTGTAACCTTTAAACGCCGTTGTAGTACTTTCTAATTGGCTGTTATTACCAGAAACAAAGCATGTGCTCCGACTAATCACATCAGATGCACACTGTCTTATGAACCAATCAAAGCACAACGCAAATACATGTGATCAGCACCAACTGCGGAAAACGCGTGCGTGCTAGCCGAAGTTTTATTTCTGATTGGTTGTTGGGAAAGTAGTATGGGAATTTTTAGCCAATTGCCTTTCGCAGCAATGTCAAATCAAAGAAATCGCAAAGTACAAAGTAAGATTGGAAATTTCTGCAACTTTACGCAGAACGTTAAATCACATTGGGGGTCAGTAACCCTTTTGCTCCCAGCCGCGACAGATGTGCCACTGCTCTTCACAATAACAAAATAGTGTCAAGCAGACAGGTTAGGAGAATTGAGAAAATTATCATCTGGACGAATCTGAATTCATTCAACACTGAATTCTCCAAAATTGCGTGCAGTGGATCAAATTGCGCTTACTTGGGAATATTACTACTCAGATCCCTAAGAGTGATAGCTAATGCTCTCGGCGGACCTGCGAAATAAAGAAGTCGTAATTAATCACGGAAATCTCCTTAACATTAAACTTTTTAGACAGCGATTTCCGCGCTTTTTCCTTCCGGTTTCGTTCTAAGTTAATTCAGAATTGGAAAATAACTGACTGGGATTTTTTTTGTTTCTCAGAAAGCCACACGTCATATACGCCAATGTCACAAGGCCTTTCTAGGTGCGGAACTTCAATGTAAACAAAAAACAGAAATCGTAAAGGAGCTTGAATTATTAGTGGATATACTTCTGTTTGCAACCAGGTAAAGTGTACAGAGTTCAGAGTTTGGTTGTAATCGTTATTAGCGTTTTTGCTTCAGTGTTGAATTGGGAAGAATAATTTGTCAAGACCTCAGTGTGTCTCACCAAATTGTGCCCATTCTTTCTCTTATATATACCAAGATACATTTAGGAGAATTCGAGAGCAGATCGCACAAACAGGAGACCGAGGATCAAGTGTTTGTACAATCTGCTCGAGAATTCGCCTGAGCTCACCGTTTATTTGATTATCTCGCAACCAATAGTAGCCAATTACATCTAACGGCCGGGAGGGGTACTGGAAGGGTGCGCCTTCTGTTTGTTATTTGCAGCGATGATCATGCAAAGTTCATGCCGGTAAGGCTATGCCTAATTCAGTTTTTTTTTTGTCCTGTACAGAATGTGTCGTATGCTACTTTTAAGCAGGAAACAGAACTCAAGTGTAACTCTTGAGGATTTACCCGCCATTAACAGAACCGACTTAGCAAACAAGTAAGTCCCGCTTGCTCGTCGAGAAAAAAAAAATCTGTAATTGATGATAAATTAATGGCCGTTTTTATACTAGGGGACGCATTATCCGTCTTGACGAACTTGAGCAAACACTCGTAGTTCGTCTGGTTATGCGTCTCTAGTATAAAGACGGGCACAAGCTAGACGAACTACCCTTCGTAATGCGTCGTGTGCCCGTCTTTACACTGGAGACGCATAACCAGACGAACTACGGGTGCTTCTTCAGCTACCGGCGCACAGATGACGTAAAACAATGCCAGACATTAGAAAAGATGCTGCTGAATAATTTACACACAATGGTGAACCAATGCAATACGTCTTTTGTGCCGGTACCTGAAGAAGGAACCCGAACTACGAATGTTTGCCCAAGTTCGTCCAGACGGATAATACTTCCCCTAGTATACAAACGGCCATAGAGACTTTTGTGTGAGTCAGTTCAGAGTCCGCTTGTTGAAAGTGTGTAGTGGCTATCATCGAGACGAGTGAGGGTAATATAACTCCCCAAGAAAACTCGGCGTGGTTCGCTTGCCTTTTTTCAGACTTGATTCTGTCAAAGTTTTTGCTGATTAGCATAGGTAATCTACTGGTTTCGAGTGCAGTTTGGAATAAATTAGCACAAGTAAATTTATAGCGGACCCTACTTCACTGTACGGCCCGCTAAAGTCAAAAGTTTGTTTTGGTCGCCAAAATGTCTCCAGAGATGTAATAAGTATCATAGAAACCTCGTTTTCTCGGTCCGTACTGTAAGTTGCGGACCGAGAACTCGGTTAGTAAGAGGGATGCATGAGAAAAACTGGACCAAGGAAACGATTTTGGATAATCGAGGTTGGATTGTATCAAGAAAATGGCATTACAAATTCGCTCATTTTCGAAAATCCCCTATTTGATAGGGTCAGCGGTTGTTACTATCGTTAATGTAATCAATTCTATGATTGGTGGATTTTGCAGTTATTAAGATTGGCGGATGTCGCTGTCTACATACATACATACATATCCTTTATTTAAACACGACATGGTTTAAAGCTCAAAGCTTGTGGGGTCGTTTAAAAATGCCGTGATTACATACCTCTTATTAATCGAGTTCGAGGTCCGTACTGTAAAATACGGACCGAGTTTTTTCCCGTCGATTTATGGCCCGCGCGCTTCGCGCTTGGGCCATAAATCGACGGGAAAAAACGAGGATCCGTATTTTACAGTACGGACCGAGAAAACGAGGTTAATAAGATATTTATCATATCTCTGGAGTCATTTTGGCGACCAAAACAAACTTTAGCGGGCCGTACAGTGAAGTACGGCCCGCTAAATTGACCAATCACAGCGCGCGTACTAACTGAGAGATATAATAAAAATGGATAAAACTGTATAAAAATAAGAATAACATCACTTACAAAATACAACTACAATTGAAACTCTAAAAATATGCAGTAAGATTTTGTTTTTAACCAAAAAATAAAATGAATTTACATTAGTTACCTCTAAGTAAATTGACTGTAGTTAAAAGAATTTAAAATCTTGGTAGTGTCTTATTACATGTGTCCAATTTCGGCCAAATTTCCAATTACAATTCTGCAGAATAATTGATGTAAATGAAGTGGTTAATGCACCAATAAATTTGTAGCGCTGATGATGAATTGTTTCCGTTTTTAGGTTGCTGGGTCTGGTAGACATGTACCACAAGGCCTACCTTTTACGCAACAAACAAGGAGGACTGACGAGTGCTCTGCAGTTACTGCAACATTTCCTTAGACATCTTTTACCAGCGGAAGCAAATTGAGCAAATGTAACCACAACTGTACAAAACTTTTATAGCATCTTATATGCACTTTTCCTTGGGAGAGTGAGACAGCGTAGGGGCAGATAGGAAAAATACTTTCCTGGACAGTTTGACCGGATCCGCAAAATGTCTGCTTAAGGTCAAATGGAATTCCTACAGCATTTTGAACTCGTAGGAGATTTGCACACTTTCTCGCTAACACCGTTGGTTGGGCTAGTTCACTCTCATCAATCAAGAAGCTTTGACCTGACCAGATTCGACCCAGAACATCTTTGCTTAACGTCAATTTCTGTCGAATTTGCAATACGCTATGTATTACCCCCACCCCCACCCCCTTACTTTGGACATTATCTCCCAAGCAACCGTTTCTTGGATACGCTGTGCAGCAACCCACGGCGTTGATTTTTAAGATGTTCTTTTTATTAACGCATCACAGTATCTTCATAGCAGAATAAGTTTTCCTTGTATTTAACAAGAAAGTTGTACAAGATATGAGAAGTTGAGCGTTAACGGCAACGCCGCATGTACGTTTTACCACTAAACCGGCTTAACCGGACGTTTGAGCAAAGCGATTAAATTCAAGACACGCTTAAAGCGTGGTAAGTATGTTGCAAACTCTGTTCGGTTAAATCGGGGATTGTATAGCGGGATGTCGTTAGCGAGGTCCATCATTTAACTGGAACTTTAGCTAAAATACTACTCCCACTAAGTTACATAGTCTTTTGTCAAAAGAAAACAATAAACAGAACAGTGGCACGCCGTAGGAAATAGCCCTTTCGTTTTCTAGTTTCTCTGCACTATTAACAGTTGCTTCTATCTGATCTATAATCTGCAGGAATGTTATAGTAAGCCTTTGAGGCGTCCAGTTTGCCGAAATCAATGTAGTCGAACTCTTGGTTCATCGTGGTGTCCAGTCTCTCGCTGAGTTGCTTAAAACTCGGCCTATCGTCGGGATTTTGTTTCCAGCTGTCAGTCATAACTGAATAACTGAAAAAACAAAAATACGAAACGTGTGAAATGATCCTTAGCGGAAACCATTCCTTGCTGTTCAGTAGCTTTCCAAAGAATGCTCACTCTGCATAGTTTGATCCACAGCTGAAAAGAATTAGAACCGCGTCGTTGTATAGTAAAACAAACAAAAATTCAGTGATGCTCAAAGAATGGTTACACTGCGTGGTCTGATCCGCAGGTGAAAACATCAGAAAAACATTGTATAGTAAAACAAACAGTACCACAGTACGGAATGGTTTAGTAGCCTCTTGGCACAGAATGGTCAAAGTCAGTAGAGGGCCATTTTGTATAGCGTTCCAAAAAGACATGAACAAAACATCAAAATAACTGGTCAAGTACAAAGAAAAACTCATTTCACTTTAGCAACTTACATAGAATCTGAACACGACTCCGGCTTCTCCATTCCATACCCACTGCTCAAGAGACTGATAATCTCGGCGTTACTTAGCAACGGATATGGTGAGCCACCTAAAAACACGCAAAGAAGCACATAATCTGCATGAATAGCGAATGGCCATAGAAGGGTTTCAATTAACTATGGGATTACTTTGGCTTTTCATTGTTCGTTGGTGGTGATTGGCAAAAGGAATAACGACTTTCTTTCAAATAATTGATTAACAGAAGAATAAGTTCTTTTTTACTGAAATTATCAAGTACGGTAGAAATTTTGAGACTTTTTTTTTTTTTTGAGGGCACGTTTGGCAATCAAGAGAGCATGATAAATCGATCCAGACTGGTTAACAGTTGATTAGTAACAAAGCGTTACTGTTGGATTTTTGTTGGCAGAAACGATTTGGAACCGTGTTTGCGGTAATTTTAAGAACAAAATGTTCATTGAACCAATTGGTCAGTTGTATTGATTGTCATTTGCGCGGTATTGGACGGGCTCCCCTCAATAACTTTGCCTTTTATCTGGTAAACAAGTAAATGCAATGTGCCCTCGTGCAATTAAGGATTAATTTCAAAGCTTTTCAATTTGCCCTCGTCAAGCAATTTTGGAATAAATTTTGAAAATTCAAATGAAATTAATCCTTATTTGCTCTCGAATCCATGCGACTATGTAATCAATGGAATAATGAGCTGACGATTTTTCCTTCCCCGCCAAGTATTTTCTCTAGGCTCTGACTGGTTATTGGACTGTGTACATCTCATGTGATTGGCCATAGTTATTACTTCGGTTTTTGTGTTGGGGGGGGAGGGTGGGGCATCACTTTAACCCGCTTCATGTTTACATGTTAATACATACCAATAGTGGCAATCTCCCACAAGACAACCCCAAATGACCACCTAGAAATGAAAAGATACAAGAACGTTTTCATTGCTTAGTAGACAGACATACAAGAAGAATGCCTTCACTTATGTAATATAACAATGTAATGATAGCCTAAAAATAAGGTGACTGTCTCTTTGATGTAACGTCATAAAATAAGTAAGGGTTTTTTTATGCCAAGGTTGAGTTCAAGATGGCGCGATATTGACCTTGCAAGGTTTTTTGTGTTTGGCCAATATCCGGCCATCCCGACAGACCAAGAATGCCGAAGAAACAAAACTCCTTCTTGCGGGATCGCGCGGGACATCCCGAAAAGGCAAGAACGGCCAATCACAAAGATGACCATCTGATTTATCTTGCCAGCGCGTAGGGCCGGCTAGTTATACACGGCACTCTTGGTAGGAAAAATTTGGTACAAAGAAACAAAGATTCAGGAACCGCGTGTCATCTCGAACAGGCAAGAACTGCCAATCACAGATTAGGATTGGTATATCTTGCCGGCGGGATGAGCCTTATATGGTGTTCGTCTTACACGTCACTCTTGGTAGTAAACACTTGGTCATACAAAGATTCTGGCGCCATCCATTTGACTGGCAGTTTCTTCTGTTTTTTCACCTCGTAGACTTCATGATACGCGTGTCGCATCAAACCAAAGTCGGCCACTTTAAGCAGTTTTCCGTGTCCAACGAGAATGTTCCTTGCAGCCAAGTCTCTGTGAATAAGACTTTGTTCTCCTAGGTAGGCCTGACAGAGTGGGAGGGAAGGAACTGAAGACAATAGGAAATAAAAAAGAAACACACACACAGAAAAAAACAAAAAACAAAACCAAAAACAAAAATAGCTGTCGGACCAATGAAAATATGAGTTTATTGAACAAGTTGATGATGTAAGTTGTACCACGGTAAAATAAAAAGGAACGTGACGTTTCAAACGTTAGCTCTGCGCCAGAGCTGCTCTCCGGCCTCTTCTCGAAACGTCATACGAATACGGTGGTACGAGTTCCATCATCAACTCGATTGATAAACGTATATTTATTTACTCCAAACAGTGGGTACCGAGCTCGCCCCTGATGATGGAACTGTGTTGTTTGCTTAACTTCACACTGCCTCTCTCCTCCCAGGTGTACAAATGAGTGAATCATGGGTATATAAATAAGTACTGGTGATATAATGATTAAGGTAATCCTGCCATTTCCTTAGCTTCTCGATACTCCTAGATGGACCTCATGGGTGCTTTCCATTTACCCAAAATTTTCGGAAATTCCGATCGGAAGTCAAATGGAACGATAGGTTTCCGTTTGGTCCGACCGAAATTCTATTTCGACACCAGTCCTACTCACTAGTGAGTCACCTAAGATATGTGCGAGTAGCCAGAGCGATCAGTTGCGCGCGTAATTTCAGAGCGGACGGTCGCGTCTTTTTGAAGTTCGTTGGTAATGGCGAATACGAACAAGCAAACACTTTCCAGTGAGGCAGAGTACGTCTTCTTAAACGATGACCACGATTCTAAGAAGACCCCAACAACTGCCCACCAGGATCCTATGTCCCGTGTGCTTCAAAACGTCAACAAAACCCTCGGAGCGATGGCAGACTCGATCCTCAACATAAACCAGTCGCTCAAGCGGCTTCATCCCAGCAACACAGACGATCAACTTGACCCTAAATAATAATAATAATAATAATAATAATAATAATAATAATACCTTTATTTCAGCATTTCCACAATTAATGAAGTGGCTCTTTATCCGAAATATTTTAAATCAAATCAATTCAAATCAAATGTTGGTTTTTGTGGACCGGGGAAAACCGGAGTACCCGTAGAAAAACCTTTCGGAGCAGAGTAGAGAACCAACAAACTCAGCCCACATATGACGCCGAGCCGTGAATCGAACCCGGGATACATTGGTGGAAGGCGAGCGATCTCACCACTGCGCCAACCCTGCTCCCCAAAATGACGAAAATGAAGTTCTAAAGACGTGAGATTACACCCTATGTCTCCTATCGAGCAGACCCAGCAGGTTTTGCTATCAATGCTTTCCACATGTCATGACAGCATCACTCATTTTATGGCTTTCCACTCTTTAGTCTGATAACAATAGTTCTCCAAGTAACGCTGTTTCTGTTTTCCGCCCATGATTGCACGCTTTGAAGTCTCACGTGACTCCCTAGTGAGTAGGACTGGTGTCGAAATAGAATTTATAAATTAAAGGAGACTTACCTGTAAGTTGAAGTTTGACTGTAATTCTATGAGATACCAGTCACGAACTAAGTGTGACTAAGTGTTCTACCCCTTCACTGGGTTCTGCAGTTTATTCTTCTACTTATTATCCCACCCATTGTTGTTTGCAATCACTAGCTTTCTTTTGAGACTGATCGTTTGTGCACCCCATAGGGTGGGGTGGGTTGGGTCGGGGATGGTTAAAGGGGCCAAGCTTACTAACACCATTACAAACTATCTAAAAAAGACTCCGGAAACTACTTCTCCGTACTCTTTGAAAACAATGTGTGGGTTCTTTTAACGTCCCAACAAGTATTACGAACAAGTGGTTGTGAGTCGGAACCTAAAGCGTTTCCTCCTTCTCCAAGAAATTAATAGGATCATTTCAAAGTATCTAATACGTGTCTAAAAACCAACGTTTGTTTGTGCGCAAAGTAAAGGGAGGAGTGAGACGCATGCGTTCTGTATTTAGCGTACCATATGGATGAAGGATATTTTTAGTTAAACTACAGAGGATCATTACAAAGTACCTAATACGTGACTCCTTACCTGACGCGGTGACGATAAAACGGGCATCGCACCTACCGCCTGTCATCTCCCGTGTTGGGTCGGTGACATCCCTACTGTCATGTGCGGGGGGTTTTGGCCTATAGCCTTGTGGCTTGGTCGTTTTCCTCCTTCGGGGTGCGCCGGGTTGAGCTTATTGCACTTCGGGCTCAACTAGGTATCACCATGTCGCTCTGCCATTGCACTGGTCATAGCACTATTAGACCCAGGCAGAGGGGCCGTAAAAAAAAAAACACAAACAAAAAAAAAAACGTGTCTAAAATCTAGCGTATTTAAGTGCAGTGTAAAGGGAGGAGTGAGACGCATGCGATATATTTAGGACACCATATGGATACAGGATATTTGTGACGACATGTTTGCGCGCCCAGTAGGGTGGAAGCGGTGGGGATAGGACCATTAAAAACAAGCTAAAACTTGTCTAAGAACCAGCGTTTAAAATTTTGAGAAGCGTCTCACTCCTCCCTTTACACTGCGCCTAAAAGCGATTGCTTTTACACACGTATTGTTTTTTCTTTTTTTCTTACAGCGCCCTCTGCCCAGGTCTAATAGTGCTATGACCACCGAAATGGCAGAGCAACGCGGTGATACCTACTTGAGCCCGAAGTGCAATAAACTCAACCAGGCGAACCCGGAAGGAGGAAAACGACCAAGCCACAAGGATATAGGCCAAAAACCCCTAAGGTGAAAGTAGGAATGTAACCGGCTCAACACGGGAGACGAAGACCGGTACGTGCAATGCCCGTTTTATCGTCACCGCGTCAGGTAAGGAGTCACGTATAAGATACTTTGTAATTATCCTCTGTAGTTTAACTAACAATATCCTTCTAAGACCAAACGCATGCGTCTCACCTTTCCGCATTACCACTACCCTCCAAAAAACTCTTTTTACCCTACCCATAAACCCCTATTTTTGGAAACTTTTTAAAAAGTTTGCGATTTTCTTATTGTCTTGACCTTCGACCGATTAGCCCGAATCTAATAGTGCTATGACCAGTGCAATGGCAGAAGGACATGGTGATACCTAGTTGAGCTCGAAGTGCAATGAACTCAACCCGGCGCACCCTGAAGGAGGAAAACGACCAAGCCACAAGGCTATAGGCCAAAAACCCCCTCAGATGACAGTAGGGATGTCACCGGCCCAACACGGGAGACGACAAGCGATAGGTTCAATGCCCGTTTTATCGTCACCGCGTCAGGTAAGGAGACACATATTAGATTGTTTGTAATGATTCTCTGTAGTTAAACTAACAATATCCTTCATCCATATGGTGCCCTAAATACAGAACGCATGCGTCTCACTCCTCTCTTTACACTGCACACCAAAAACGTTGGTTTTAAATGGTTAGACTTTGTGGTCTTCTTGGAGAAGGACGATGCGCTTTAGGTTCCGACTCACAACCACTTGCTCGTAATACTTGGTGGGACGTTAAAGGAACCCACACATTGGTTGCGAAGAGTACGGAGAAGTAGTTCCTTGTGTCTGTTTTAGATAGTTTGTAATGGTGTTAGTGAGTTTGGCACCTCCAACCATGCCCCACCCAACCCATCCTATGGGGTGCACAAACTTGTATCTAAAAACCTTTTACATCCATTTGGTACCTTAAAATAGAACGCATGCGTCTCAGTCTTCCCCTTGACACTACCACAAGAAACACATCGTTTTAGACCCATATTTATCTAGTTTGCAATGGTGTTAGTAAGTTTGTGCCATCCAACCATCCCCCACCAATCCCACCCTATAGGGTGGGAAAACGTCTAACTACAAACCTTCCACATCCATTTCGTTCCGCTAATCCAAAACGCATGCGTCTCAGCTATCCGCCCTAACACTACCGAAAAAACACTCTTTTCTACTTTACCCAAAAAACGCTAATTTCTATACACTTGTTTATAGAAAGTTTGCAGTGGTATTATTTACCTGTAACCATCCCTATGCCCCACCATACCACACCCTTCGGTGTGCGCAAACATCTATGTAAAAAACTCCTACATCCATATGGTAGACGCTAACCAAACGCATGCGTCTCACCTTTCCGCCTTACCACTACCCCTTAAAACACTCTTTTTACCCTACCCATAAACCCCTATTTTTGGACACTTTTTAAAAAGTTTGCGATTTTCTTATTGTCTTGACCTTCGACCGATTAGCTCAGTGGTAGCGCGTTAGACTATCGTGACGGAGGTCGCTGGTTCAAACGTCGGCCGAGCCATCACTCCAGGTCTTTTAATTACTGAGGAGAAAGTGCTGCCTTTGCAATGACATTTTTAAATGGTTAGACTTTGTAGTCTTCTTGGAGAAGGACGATACGCTTTAGGTTCCGACTCACAACCACTTGTTCGTAATACTTGGTGGGACGTTAAAAGAACCCACACATTGTTTGCGAAGAGTACGGAGTAGTTCCCGGTGTCTTTTTTAGATAGTTTGTAATGGCGTTGGTGACTTTGGCACCTTCAACCATTCGCCAACCAACCCACCCTATGGGGTGCACAAACTTGTAACTACAAACCTTTCACATCCATTTGGTACCTTAAAACAAAACGCATGCGTCTCAGTCTTCCCCTTGACACTACCACAAGAAACACATCGTTTTAGACCCATATTTATCTAGTTTCCAATGGTGTTAGTAAGTTTGTGCCATCCAACCATCCCCCACCGATCCCACCCTATGGGGTGCGCAAACGTCTAACTACAAACCTTCCACATCCATTTCGTTCCGCTAATCCAAAACGCATGCGTCTCAGCTATCCGCCCTAACACTACCGAAAAAACACTCTTTTCTACTTTACCCAAAAAACGCTAATTTCTATACACTTGTTTATAGAAAGTTTGCAGTGGTATTATTTATCTGTAACCATCCCTATGCCCCACCATACCACACCATTCGGTGTGCGCAAACATCTATGTAGAAAACTCCTACATCCATATGGTAGCCGCTAACCAAACGCATGCGTCTCACCTTTACGCCTTACCACTACCCCCCAAAACACTCTTTTTACCCTACCCATAAACCCCTACTTTTGGACACTTTTTAAAAAGTTTGCGATTTTCTTATTGTCTTGACCTTCGACCGATTAGCGCAATGGTAGCGCGCCAGACTATCATGACGGAGGTCGCTGGTTCAAACGTCGGCCGAACCATCACTCCAGGTCTTTTAATTACTGAGGAGAAAGTGCTGCCTTTGCAATGACATTTTTAAATGGTTAGACTTTGTAGTCTTCTTGGAGAAGGACGATACGCTTTAGGTTCCGACTCACAACCACTTGTTCGTAATACTTGGTGGGACGTTAAAAGAACCCACACATTGTTTGCGAAGAGTACGGAGTAGTACCCGGTGTCTTTTTTAGATAGTTTGTAATGGTGTTGGTGACTTTGGCACCTTCAACCATTCGCCAACCAACCCACCCTATGGGGTGCACAAACTTGTAACTACAAACCTTTCACATCCATTTGGTACCTTAAAACAAAACACATGCGTCTCAGTCTTCCCCTTGGCACTACCACAAAAAACACTTCTTCTTAGACACATATTTATCTAGTTTGTAATGGTGTTAGTTTATACTAAATAGGATCATTACAAAGTATCTAATACGTGTCTAAAGCCCAACGTTTTTTGTGTGCAGTGTAAAGGGAGGAGTGAGACGCATGCGCTCTGTATTTAGGGCACCATATGGATGAAGGACATTTGAAGTTAATTAAAGTACAGGGGATCATTACAAACTATCTAATACGTGACTCCTTACCTGACGCGGTGACGATAAAACGGGCATTGAACCTACCGCTTGTCGTCTCCCGTGTTGGGCCGGTGACATTCCTACTGTCATCTGAGGGGGTTCTCGGCCTATAGCCTTGTGGCTTGGTCGTTTTCCTCCTTCAGGGTGCGCCGGGTTGAGTTCATTGCACTTCGAGCTCAACAAGGTATCACCATGCCGCTCTGCCATTGCACTGGTCATAGTACAATTAGACACGGGCAGAGAAAGCTGTAAAAAAAAAAAACGTGTCTAAAAACCAGCGTTTATAGGTGCAATGTAAAGGAGGGAGTGAAACGCATGCGTTCCGTATTTAAAGCACCATATGGATGCAATATGTAGGGATGGAGCGGTGGGTATAGGACCATTTAGTTAGTTTGTAATGGTCCTATTTATTTACTTACATCCCTATCCCCCACCGCCCCCAACCTACGGGGCGCGCAAACTTATAGCTACAAATATCCTGCATCCATATGGTGCCCTAAATTAAAGAACGCATGCGTCTCACCCCTCCCTTTACACTGCACCCAAAAACGCTGGTTATTAGACACGTATACGTATTCTTTTTTCTTTTTTTACGGCGCCCTATGCCCGGGTCTAATAGTGCTATGACCAGTGCAATGGCAGAGGGACATGGTGATACCTAGTTGAGCTCGAAGTGCAATGAACTCAACCCGGCGCACCCTGAAGGAGGAAAACGACCAAGCCACAAGGCTATAGGCCAAAAACCCTCTCAGATGACAGTAGGGATGTCACCGGCCCAACACGGGAGACGACAAGCGATAGGTTCAATGCCCGTTTTATCGTCACCGCGTCAGTTAAGGAGACACATATTAGATTGTTTGTAATGATTCTCTGTAGTTTAACTAACAATATCCTTCATCCATATGGTGCCCTAAATACAGAACGCATGCGTCTCACTCCTCCCTTTACACTGCACACCAAAAACGTTGGTTTTAAATGGTTAGACTTTGTGGTCTTCTTGGAGAAGGACGATGCGCTTTAGGTTCCGACTCACAACAACTTGCTCGTAATACTTGGTGAGACGTTAAAGGAACCCACACATTGGTTGCGAAGAGTACGGAGAAGTAGTTCCTTGTGTCTGTTTTAGATAGTTTGTAATGGTGTTAGTGAGTTTGGCACCTCCAACCATGCCCCACCCAACCCATCCTATGGGGTGCACAAACTTGTATCTAAAAACCTTTTACATCCATTTGGTACCTTAAAATAGAACGCATGCGTCTCAGTCTTCCCCTTGACACTACCACAAGAAACACATCGTTTTAGACCCATATTTATCTAGTTTGCAATGGTGTTAGTAAGTTTGTGCCATCCAACCATCCCCCACCAATCCCACCCTATAGGGTGGGAAAACGTCTAACTACAAACCTTCCACATCCATTTCGTTCCGCTAATCCAAAACGCATGCGTCTCAGCTATCCGCCCTAACACTACCGAAAAAACACTCTTTTCTACTTTACCCAAAAAACGCTAATTTCTATACACTTGTTTATAGAAAGTTTGCAGTGGTATTATTTACCTGTAACCATCCCTATGCCCCACCATACCGCACCCTTCGGTGTGCGCAAACATCTATGTAAAAAACTCCTACATCCATATGGTAGACGCTAACCAAACGCATGCGTCTCACCTTTCCGCCTTACCACTACCCCTTAAAACACTCTTTTTACCCTACCCATAAACCCCTATTTTTGGACACTTTTTAAAAAGTTTGCGATTTTCTTATTGTCTTGACCTTCGACCGATTAGCGCAGTGGTAGCGCGCCAGACTATCGTGCAGGAGGTCGTTGGTTCAAACGTCGGCCGAACCATCACTCCAGGTCTTTTAATTACTGAGGAGAAAGTGCTGCCTTTGCAATGATATTTTTAAATGGTTTGCCTTTGTAGTCTTCTTGGAGAAGGACGATACGCTTTAGGTTCCGACTCACAACCACTTGTTCGTAATACTTGGTGGGACGTTAAAAGAACCCACACATTGTTTGCGAAGAGTACGGAGTAGTTCCCGGTGTCTTTTTTAGATAGTTTGTAATGGTGTTGGTGACTTTGGCACCTTCAACCATTCGCCAACCAACCCACCCTATGGGGTGCACAAACTTGTAACTACAAACCTTTCACATCCATTTGGTACCTTAAAACAAAACACATGCGTCTCAGTCTTCCCCTTGGCACTACCACAAAAAACACTTCTTCTTAGACACATATTTATCTAGTTTGTAATGGTGTTAGTTTATACTAAATAGGATCATTACAAAGTATCTAATACGTGTCTAAAGCCCAACGTTTTTTGTGTGCAGTGTAAAGGGAGGAGTGAGACGCATGCGCTCTGTATTTAGGGCACCATATGGATAAAGGACATTTGAAGTTAATTAAAGTACAGGGGATCATTACAAACTATCTAATACGTGACTCCTTACCTGACGCGGTGACGATAAAACGGGCATTGAACCTACCGCTTGCCGTCTCCCGTGTTGGGCCGGTGACATCCCTACTGTCATCTGAGGGGGTTCTCGGCCTATAGCCTTGTGGCTTGGTCGTTTTCCTCCTTCAGGGTGCGCCGGGTTGAGTTCATTGCACTTCGAGCTCAACAAGGTATCACCATGCCGCTCTGCCATTGCACTGGTCATAGTACCATTAGACACGGGCAAAGAAAGCCGTAAAAAGAAAAACGTGTCTAAAAACCAGCGTTTATGGGTGCAATGTAAAGGAGGGAGTGAAACGCATGCGTTCCGTATTTAAAGCACCATATGGATGCGATATGTAGGGATGGAGCGGTGGGTATAGGACCATTTAGTTAGTTTGTAATGGTCCTATTTATTTACTTACATCCCTATCCCCCACCGCCCCCAACCTACGGGGCGCGCAAACTTATAGCTACAAATATCCTGCATCCATATGGTGCCCTAAATTAAAGAACGCATGCGTCTCACCCCTCCCTTTACACTGCACCCAAAAACGCTGGTTATTAGACACGTATACGTATTCATTTTTCTTTTGTTACGGCGCCCTATGCCCGGGTCTAATAGTGCTATGACCAGTGCAATGGCAGAAGGACATGGTGATACCTAGTTGAGCTCGAAGTGCAATGAACTCAACCCGGCGCAGCCTGAAGGAGGAAAACGACCAAGCCACAAGGCTATAGGCCAAAAACCCTCTCAGATGACAGTAGGGATGTCACCGGCCCAACACGGGAGACGACAAGCGATAGGTTCAATGCCCGTTTTATCGTCACCGCGTCAGGTAAGGAGACACATATTAGATTGTTTGTAATGATTCTCTGTAGTTTAACTAACAATATCCTTCATCCATATGGTGCCCTAAATACAGAACGCATGCGTCTCACTCCTCCCTTTACACTGCACACCAAAAACGTTGGTTTTAAATGGTTAGACTTTGTGGTCTTCTTGGAGAAGGACGATGCGCTTTAGGTTCCGACTCACAACCACTTGCTCGTAATACTTGGTGAGACGTTAAAGAAACCCACACATTGGTTGCGAAGAGTACGGAGAAGTAGTTCCTTGTGTCTGTTTTAGATAGTTTGTAATGGTGTTAGTGAGTTTGGCACCTCCAACCATGCCCCACCCAACCCATCCTATGGGGTGCACAAACTTGTATCTAAAAACCTTTTACATCCATTTGGTACCTTAAAATAGAACGCATGCGTCTCAGTCTTCCCCTTGACACTACCACAAGAAACACATCGTTTTAGACCCATATTTATCTAGTTTGCAATGGTGTTAGTAAGTCTGTGCCATCAATCCATCCCCCACCAATCCCACCCTATAGGGTGGGAAAACGTCTAACTACAAACCTTCCACATCCATTTCGTTCCGCTAATCCAAAACGCATGCGTCTCAGCTATCCCCCCTAACACTACCGAAAAAACACTCTTTTCTACTTTACCCAAAAAACGCTAATTTCTATACACTTGTTTATAGAAAGTTTGCAGTGGTATTATTTACCTGTAACCATCCCTTTGCCCCACCATACCACACCCTTCGGTGTGCGCAAACATCTATGTAGAAAACTCCTACATCCATATGGTAGCCGCTAACCAAACGCATGCGTATCACCTTTCCGCATTACCACTACCCCCCAAAACACTCGTTTTACCCTACCCATAAACCCCTATTTTGGGACTTTTTTTAAAAAGTTTGCGATTTTCTTATTGTCTTGACCTTCGACCGATTAGCGCAGTGGTAGCGCGCCAGACTATCGTGCAGGAGGTCGTTGGTTCAAGCGTCGGCCGAACCATCACTCCAGGTCTTTTAATTACTGAGGAGAAAGTGCTGCCTTTGCAATGATATTTTTAAATGGTTTGCCTTTGTAGTCTTCTTGGAGAAGGACGATACGCTTTAGGTTCCGACTCACAACCACTTGTTCGTAATACTTGGTGGGACGTTAAAAGAACACACACATTGTTTGCGAAGAGTACGGAGTAGTTCCCGGTGTCTTTTTTAGATAGTTTGTAATGGTGTTGGTGACTTTGGCACCTTCAACCATTCGCCAACCAACCCACCCTATGGGGTGCACAAACTTGTAACTACAAACCTTTCACATCCATTTGGTACCTTAAAACAAAACGCATGCGTCTCAGTCTTCCCCTTGGCACTACCACAAAAAACACTTCTTCTTAGACACATATTTATCTAGTTTGTAATGGTGTTAGTTTATACTAAATAGGATCATTACAAAGTATCTAATACGTGTCTAAGGCCCAACGTTTTTTGTGTGCAGTGTAAAGGGAGGAGTGGGACGCATGCGCTCTGTATTTAGGGCACCCTATGGATAAAGGACATTTGAAGTTAATTAAAGTACAGGGGATCATTACAAACTATCTAATACGTGACTCCTTACCTGACGCGGTGACGATAAAACGGGCATTGAACCTACCGCTTGCCGTCTCCCGTGTTGGGCCGGTGACATCCCTACTGTCATCTGAGGGGGTTCTCGGCCTATAGCCTTGTGGCTTGGTCGTTTTCCTCCTTCAGGGTGCGCCGGGTTGAGTTCATTGCACTTCGAGCTCAACAAGGTATCACCATGCCGCTCTGCCATTGCACTGGTCATAGTACCATTAGACACGGGCAAAGAAAGCCGTAAAAAGAAAAACGTGTCTAAAAACCAGCGTTTATGGGTGCAATGTAAAGGAGGGAGTGAAACGCATGCGTTCCGTATTTAAAGCACCATATGGATGCGATATGTAGGGATGGAGCGGTGGGTATAGGACCATTTAGTTAGTTTGTAATGGTCCTATTTATTTACTTACATCCCTATCCCCCACCGCCCCCAACCTACGGGGCGCGCAAACTTATAGCTACAAATATCCTGCATCCATATGGTGCCCTAAATTAAAGAACGCATGCGTCTCACCCCTCCCTTTACACTGCACCCAAAAACGCTGGTTATTAGACACGTATACGTATTCTTTTTTCTTTTTTTACGGCGCCCTATGCCCGGGTCTAATAGTGCTATGACCAGCGCAATGGCAGAAGGACATGGTGATACCTAGTTGAGCTCGAAGTGCAATGAACTCAACCCGGCGCACCCTGAAGGAGGAAAACGACCAAGCCACAAGGCTATAGGCCAAAAACCCTCTCAGATGACAGTAGGGATGTCACCGGCCCAACACGGGAGACGACAAGCGATAGGTTCAATGCCCGTTTTATCGTCACCGCGTCAGGTAAGGAGACACATTAGATTGTTTGTAATGATTCTCTGTAGTTTAACTAACAATATCCTTCATCCATATGGTGCCCTAAATACAGAACGCATGCGTCTCACTCCTCCCTTTACACTGCACACCAAAAACGTTGGTTTTAAATGGTTAGACTTTGTGGTCTTCTTGGAGAAGGACGATGCGCTTTAGGTTCCGACTCACAACCACTTGCTCGTAATACTTGGTGAGACGTTAAAGAAACCCACACATTGGTTGCGAAGAGTACGGAGAAGTAGTTCCTTGTGTCTGTTTTAGATAGTTTGTAATGGTGTTAGTGAGTTTGGCACCTCCAACCATGCCCCACCCAACCCATCCTATGGGGTGCACAAACTTGTATCTAAAAACCTTTTACATCCATTTGGTACCTTAAAATAGAACGCATGCGTCTCAGTCTTCCCCTTGACACTACCACAAGAAACACATCGTTTTAGACCCATATTTATCTAGTTTGCAATGGTGTTAGTAAGTCTGTGCCATCAATCCATCCCCCACCAATCCCACCCTATAGGGTGGGAAAACGTCTAACTACAAACCTTCCACATCCATTTCGTTCCGCTAATCCAAAACGCATGCGTCTCCGCTATCCGCCCTAACACTACCGAAAAAACACTCTTTTCTACTTTACCCAAAAAACGCTAATTTCTATACACTTGTTTATAGAAAGTTTGCAGTGGTATTATTTACCTGTAACCATCCCTATGCCCCACCATACCACACCCTTCGGTGTGCGCAAACATCTATGTAGAAAACTCCTACATCCATATGGTAGCCGCTAAACAAACGCATGCGTATCACCTTTCCGCCTTACCACTACCCCCCAAAACACTCGTTTTACCCTACCCATAAACCCCTATTTTGGGACTTTTTTTAAAAAGTTTGCGATTTTCTTATTGTCTTGACCTTCGACCGATTAGCGCAGTGGTAGCGCGCCAGACTATCGTGCAGGAGGTCGTTGGTTCAAGCGTCGGCCGAACCATCACTCCAGGTCTTTTAATTACTGAGGAGAAAGTGCTGCCTTTGCAATGATATTTTTAAATGGTTTGCCTTTGTAGTCTTCTTGGAGAAGGACGATACGCTTTAGGTTCCGACTCACAACCACTTGTTCGTAATACTTGGTGGGACGTTAAAAGAACCCACACATTGTTTGCGAAGAGTACGGAGTAGTTCCCGGTGTCTTTTTCAGATAGTTTGTAATGGTGTTGGTGACTTTGGCACCTTCAACCATTCGCCAACCAACCCACCCTATGGGGTGCACAAACTTGTAACTACAAACCTTTCACATCCATTTGGTACCTTAAAACAAAACGCATGCGTCTCAGTCTTCCCCTTGGCACTACCACAAAAAACACTTCTTCTTAGACACATATTTATCTAGTTTGTAATGGTGTTAGTTTATACTAAATAGGATCATTACAAAGTATCTAATACGTGTCTAAGGCCCAACGTTTTTTGTGTGCAGTGTAAAGGGAGGAGTGGGACGCATGCGCTCTGTATTTAGGGCACCCTATGGATAAAGGACATTTGAAGTTAATTAAAGTACAGGGGATCATTACAAACTATCTAATACGTGACTCCTTACCTGACGCGGTGACGATAAAACGGGCATTGAACCTACCGCTGGTCGTCTCCCGTGTTGGGCCGGTGACATCCCTACTGTCATCTGAGGGGGTTCTCGGCCTATAGCCTTGTGGCTTGGTCGTTTTCCTCCTTCAGGGTGCGCCGGGTTGAGTTCATTGCACTTCGAGCTCAACAAGGTATCACCATGCCGCTCTGCCATTGCACTGGTCATAGTACCATTAGACACGGGCAAAGAAAGCCGTAAAAAGAAAAACGTGTCTAAAAACCAGCGTTTATGGGTGCAATGTAAAGGAGGGAGTGAAACGCATGCGTTCCGTATTTAAAGCACCATATGGATGCGATATGTAGGGATGGAGCGGTGGGTATAGGACCATTTAGTTAGTTTGTAATGGTCCTATTTATTTACTTACATCCCTATCCCCCACCGCCCCCAACCTACGGGGCGCGCAAACTTATAGCTACAAATATCCTGCATCCATATGGTGCCCTAAATTAAAGAACGCATGCGTCTCACCCCTCCCTTTACACTGCACCCAAAAACGCTGGTTATTAGACACGTATACGTATTCTTTTTTCTTTTTTTACGGCGCCCTATGCCCGGGTCTAATAGTGCTATGACCAGTGCAATGGCAGAAGGACATGGTGATACCTAGTTGAGCTCGAAGTGCAATGAACTCAACCCGGCGCACCCTGAAGGAGGAAAACGACCAAGCCACAAGGCTATAGGCCAAAAACCCCCTCAGATGACAGTAGGGATGTCACCGGCCCAACACGGGAGACGACAAGCGATAGGTTCAATGCCCGTTTTATCGTCACCGCGTCAGGTAAGGAGACACATATTAGATTGTTTGTAATGATTCTCTGTAGTTAAACTAACAATATCCTTCATCCATATGGTGCCCTAAATACAGAACGCATGCGTCTCACTCCTCTCTTTACACTGCACACCAAAAACGTTGGTTTTAAATGGTTAGACTTTGTGGTCTTCTTGGAGAAGGACGATGCGCTTTAGGTTCCGACTCACAACCACTTGCTCGTAATACTTGGTGGGACGTTAAAGGAACCCACACATTGGTTGCGAAGAGTACGGAGAAGTAGTTCCTTGTGTCTGTCTTAGATAGTTTGTAATGGTGTTAGTGAGTTTGGCACCTCCAACCATGCCCCACCCAACCCATCCTATGGGGTGCACAAACTTGTATCTAAAAACCTTTTACATCCATTTGGTACCTTAAAATAGAACGCATGCGTCTCAGTCTTCCCCTTGACACTACCACAAGAAACACATCGTTTTAGACCCATATTTATCTAGTTTGCAATGGTGTTAGTAAGTTTGTGCCATCCAACCATCCCCCACCAATCCCACCCTATAGGGTGGGAAAACGTCTAACTACAAACCTTCCACATCCATTTCGTTCCGCTAATCCAAAACGCATGCGTCTCAGCTATCCCCCCTAACACTACCGAAAAAACACTCTTTTCTACTTTACCCAAAAAACGCTAATTTCTATACACTTGTTTATAGAAAGTTTGCAGTGGTATTATTTACCTGTAACCATCCCTATGCCCCACCATACCACACCCTTCGGTGTATCCATATGGTAGTCGCTAACCAGACGCATGCGTCTCACCTTTCCGCCTTACCACTAGCCCCCAAAACACTCTTTTTACCCTACCCATAAACCCCTATTTTTGGACACTTTTTAAAAAGTTTGCGATTTTCTTATTGTCTTGACCTTCGACCGATTAGCTCAGTGGTAGCGTGCCAGACTATCGTGCAGGAGGTCGTTGGTTCAAACGTCGGCCGAACCATCACTCCAGGTCTTTTAATTACTGAGGAGAAAGTGCTGCCTTTGCAATGACATTTTTAAATGGTTAGACTTTGTAGTCTTCTTGGAGAAGGACGATACGCTTTAGGTTCCGACTCACAACCACTTGTTCGTAATACTTGGTGGGACGTTAAAAGAACCCACACATTGTTTGCGAAGACTACGGAGTAGTTCCCGGTGTCTTTTTTAGATAGTTTGTAATGGTGTTGGTGACTTTGGCACCTTCAACCATTCGCCAACCAACCCACCCTATGGGGTGTACAAACTTGTAACTACAAACGTTTGAGATTTAGGGCACCATATGGATGAAGGATATTTTTAGTTAAACTACAGAGGATCATTATAAAGTATCTAATACGTGACTCCTTACTTGACGCGGTGACGATGAAACGGGCATTGCACCACGATCGCTTTTCGGCCTCTTGGCTAAGATCAAGTGCATTGCACTCCCTACTTGTTTCCGTCTTGTGAGCCGGCGAAAAATGTTTCGGCATTGCTGGGTCTCACGTGAAGTGTTCCTAGGCCTTTTTTATTTTTTTTCCCCTTTTTCGTTGGGTCTAGCCTTTTATCTCCCCCTAATCGTTGTTGTTGGCTGGGACGGTGGGTTTTCTACTCGTTTTTGGTTTCGACACCCTCGATAGTTTTTTCTCTCCCCTTTTTTAGAGCGACCAGAAGAAATTTGGAACAATTTGAATTTTTTTGAGCAATTTTTAATTCCGGAACGCACTGGCAACGTATTCTAACATGGCGGTCATTTCGGATCCTTGTGGGAGCCCCGGGTGTGTGTGGTGCTGGGTGTTGCGAAAGCCGGCGCGTTTCGCCTTGTTCCTCCGCTCTTCGGTTGCCCTGCCGGGTATTCGTATTGACCCGTACGGAACTTTTGCGTTAAACATGGAAATTTAGGATCACTGGTTCTGGAATGGAGCCGGGAATGCTGCAACGTTATGGCATACGCGTTTCACTTTCCTTACCGTTTCATTTTGGTCAGAGAACCTAACCTGGAACTTTTGGATATCTTCTTTGAAATCTCACGTTAACTTTGGAAATCTGGGATCCTGGCCGGCGGTGGAGTACTACCGGGGTTGTTGGAACGTTTAATAAGGGGCGGGCGTTTTCACCTCCCTGCAACCTTCATTTGCCACCATGAATCTCCTGTGCAACAAGCTCGAAAATATTTGAATTTATACGGAACGTCTCTGGACTACGAAACTACGGAACAACGGAATCCATATTTGACCCAAGAACCGCACTTTTGTGCTGAAACATTTTAGAAACCGCACTTGTGTGCTAAAACTTTTGAAACTTTTGGAACAGATTTTAAAGGCTATGACCCGGACTATCCCTGGACTCAAGAAACCTTAGGACATCATCTGGAAACTTATGAACTTTTGTAAACTGGAAGTGACATTAGAAAATTGTAAAACCAGAACTTGTCTTAGAAAACCTTTGTAAACTCTCATTAGAACCGAACTTGACTTCGAAAAATAGTAACCCATTGAAACTTTTGTAAACTTCTTTGAGGATTTAGAAAAATAAATAACGCTGCAGCAATTGCAGCGAACCGAAAAAAAAAATTGCACCTACAGCCTGTCATCTCCCGTGTTGGGCCGGTGACATCCCTACTGTCATGTGCGGGGGGTTTTGGCCTATAGCCTTGTGGCTTGGTCGTTTTCATCCTTCGGGGTGCGCCGGGTTGAGCTCATTGCACTTCGGGCTCAACTAGGTATCACCATGTCGCTCTGCCATTGCACTGGTCATAGCACTATTAGACTCGGGCAGAGGGGTCGTAAAAAACAAAAAAAACAAAACAAAACAAAACGAAAAACGTGTCTAAAATCCAGCGTATTTAAGTGCAGTGTAAAGGGAGGAGTGAGAGTCATGCGATATATTTAGGGCACCATATGGATGCCGGATATTTGTGATGACAAGTTTGCGCGCCCAGTAGGGTGGGAGCGGTGGGGATAGGACCATTACAAACTAGCTAAAACTTGTCTAAAAACCAGCGTTTAAAATTTTTAGACGCGTCTCACTCCTTTCTTTACACTGCGCCTAAAAACGCTTGCTTTTAGTCATGTAGTTTTTTCTTTTTTTCTTACGAGAGCAGGGAGAATAACGACAGACATCGCAGCAAAGACAACAACTGCTCGCTCCAGATAAATGCAAACGAAACAGCAGGGAAAAGGACCAGGAGTTCAACCAAGTTAGCTTTGAATCTGAATGTGTTATTGATAGAAATACAGGACATGAGTTAACGATTACAAAACGAAATATATTGGCGTACTAAATTTAGCAAAACGACTTAGAAGGGAAACCGAGTAGGAATGACTTCAACGATTGGAGATGTATCTGGAAAATAATTCTATTAGTCTAAAAACGGAATCTGAAGACGACCAACAGATTACAAGAGAATGTAAGTAGGTATTTTTCATAATAAAACGATAGCGTTTCCATTTTGAAGAAATTCTCAACACAGAGAGTTGCAGTTGTTATAGCAATCATTTAGAACGATGTAATCTGATATCATTGCAACAGTGAAAATATTGTAAATTTTCTTGATATAGCAGTTATGTTAAGCATTGTCAACAGAATATATACCCAGTGTCACTATAAAGTACTGGTTCTTCAATATTATCAGTGATCAATGCGATTATTTGAAAATAAAGCAAATGTTGTTATTATTATTATTATTATTATTATAAACGTTTTTTAATGAGGGTGACACTAAATATCTACAGATAATATACACGCGGCCCTCAAAGAAAGAAAACTAAAATATACAAGTCAAAGAATTATAAATCCCTAGCTACGTAGATATAAATGACAAATTCATTTCCAGAAAGCTACCTAAGCCGAAAGAGTCACACTTTTGAGTTGGCTACAAAAACCATCGTATGATTTACACGCTTTCATTTCATTTGGCAGGCTATTCCAAATTTTTGCTGCACTGAAGGTAAAAGTCCGCACACCCGACCCTTTTTTAACTTTCGGAAGTATAATATTGTGAGCCGAATTTCTTGTTCCCTTTGCATGAATTTCGCGGAAAAGCTTAAACTTGTCTCGTAAGTAAGTCGGACATTGTCCATTTAAAATTTTGAAGATCATCTTTGCCTTTGCTTTCTTTACTCTCTCTTGAAAAGGAACAATGTTCAGCTCCTTAAATAACACATCAGAGCGGGCATCACATCTAGAGTCCGTTATGATACGGGCCGCACGTTTCTGCAAGAGAAGCATGGTATTCCCTGATGCAGCTGTTGTGTCACCCCAAATCGTTGCTCCGTAGTCCATTGTCAGAAATTTTCTTGTCCTCAATAGTAAGCTTAACCGCTTTGATACTTTGGCCCTTGTCTTTTCAACATGGACGGACCACGTTAAGGCATCGTCGATGTGAAGACCAAGTGACTTAGTACTTTTGACAGTCTCTATTGGTCTACCTGAGATGGATACATTCAAATACGTATTATTTTCGTCCAACACCCGATGTTTGGAACGGCTGCATACTAGCATGGTGTTTGTTTTCTCAGTGTTCAGAGTCATTTTGTTGTCGTCCGCCCATTTGCTGATGACTGCTAGATCTCCCTCCAACGATGTCTTGATTTCTTCCACGCTACGGCCTGCTGCGAATTGCGTCGTATCATCGGCGTAAATGTACATGCTGGTCGTTTTCATGTGAAGAGGTAGGTCGTTAATGAAAATAATGAACAGGAGTGGTCCGAGTATTGATCCTTGTGGTACGCCTGATGTTACTGGCAGAGAGCCCGATAGCTTTCCTTGGACACATACTTTTTGTTGTCGCCCCTCAAGGTATGACTTGAACCAACATAGGCACGCGTCAGAGAAGCCATAAACCTGCAGCTTTTGGAGTAGGACATCGTGATCGACAAGATCAAAGGCTTTCCTGTAATCAATCAGTGTTAGTCCAGTCATGCAACCGCTGTCCATATTCATTAGCAGATGATCAACAAGTTCAATAAGAGTTGTCTCACACGAGTGAAATGGTCTGAAGCCAGATTGGTGCTTAAACAAAAGGTCATGACTATTAAAGAAATGGTACATTGCAAGGTGCACATGACGCTCCACCACTTTAGATATCACTGGTAGGACACTGATGGGCCTATAGTTTCCGACACAGAGGTAGTCACCAGCTTTGAATACCGGGGTCACTCTGGCGAGCTTCCATGATACTGGGAATATCCTCGCGGTGATTGACAGGTTGATGATCTTGGCGAGTGGTTTTGCGATTGCAGGAGCAGCCATTTTCAGGAGACGTGCCGATAAACCGTCTAATCCAGTCGCTTTGTTTGGTTGAATACTGGACAGATATTGCATGATGAAGGATTCCGATATCTGGGGAATTTCGAAAGTTGAGCAAGAAGGCATCTTTGCTTGTACAAACTTTTTCAAGGCTTTTAGGTCCGCATTACCACTACTCGATGATCTATATTTAGAGGCGACTGACGCAAAGAACTCATTGAGGGTGTTGGCGATATCCTCAGGATCATGAATAACAAACTCTTCTCGTTTTACAGATGACACAGATGGTTTCTCATTTGCTCCCATTGCATTCTTGAGAACTTTCCAGAAATCCTTCGAGTTTTTACTTCTCTCTATCGCGTCTTTGAAGAACGCACTCTTTGCATCCCTGATAGCTCTGAATGCAGCATTTCTCTGTTCTTTGCAACCCGCCCAGGCCTCTTCGGTGTCTACATTGCGGGCTCTTTTAAGTAACCGATCGCGCTTAGTCAGTTGCTCGTGGATAGCTGGAGTCATCCATGTTGGCTGCCGTTGTCTTTTCACTCTCTTTTTTACCAGGGGTACGTGAGCATCAGCAACATCTAAGAAGGTGCGGTTGAAGTACTGGACAGCATCCTCAGAATCCTCATACAGGTCAAGTACAGTCCATGGGGCATTTAAAAGATCGTCCAGAAAAGCATGCTCATCAATGTTCCTCCACTTCCTATAACTGATGGTGTGAGGCGGGGTACGCGTCTTCCGGTGCTTACGTACGATGCAGACAGGAAGATGATCAGACATTCCATTATTAAACACCTTGGTGTTGATAATGTGCTGTTGTCGATTGGTATAGACATGATCTAGACACGCTTTACTGGCGGGACGAGTTATCTCCTTGATAAGTTGGGTCATACCGATTCCAGACATGTACTTTATTAGGCGGTGTTGCGCTTTCAGAACATCGATGTTAATATCGCCAAGGAGAATGATTTCCTTATAAGTAACGTACAAGCGTTCCATAGCAGCTTCAATGTTCCGGTCATACTCAACGTTAGACTCGGGACGGTACGCTCCCACAAGGAATAATGGACAGTTGGACTTGAAGGGGGTGATCTTGACGCACAGAAGTTCTAACTCATCTGACTCGAACATTGCCTGTCGACTGTAGGTTAACCCAGTAGAAATGTACATCAGCACGCCTCCACCGCTTCTACCCACTCTGTCCTTCCGTTCTATGTTAAATCCAGGAATGTAAATCTCGGAGTTTCCACGACCCTCTTCAAGCCAGCTCTCGGTGATTACAAGCACATCCAGTTGGGGATTATCGGTGGTAAGAAGGGCGCGTATTTCTTCATACTTCTCGTTGTTATTACTGATTTCCGAGTAGTATTTCTCTTTGCTATATATATATATATGTATGTATGTATTCTATGATTGAAAGGTTTCAATAATAATAAAATTATTGCCTAGAGACAACAAGTTTCATAGCCTTTTCACAATTGTTCAGTTTTACCTTAGAGTTCAATGACCCCCCCCCCCCCCCCGCTGATAATATTGCTCTCTAGAACACTTGCCCTTTTCCCACAAATGAAATGTTAATTCAAGCCTTAATTTGCAAAGTTAGACATAACATATTAACCTTGTTAGTTTCTGCTGTAACAACGACAATACAGTTAACCTTTTACATTGGAAAAACTTTATAAAGAAAAAAATAAATTTGGTAATAAAGTATCTTATATACAAGGCTAAAATGTTAAAAGATTTATGTAAAGTTTAAAAAGTAAAAACCAAACCTTTTCAGCTGTTTGCCATCATCAGGGTTAAAAAATGACTGTCCACACTCATGTATATATATCTTATGTAATTCCCGTTGGGAAAAGTTTTGATACATAAGAAATTACTTGTTTGTTTACTTACTTCCTCTCACAGAGAATGAATACAGTGTCAGAACTACCACCGATTTCGCCGAGTGTCTAAATGATAGAACTGTTGATGATGAATGAAGTTTTGGTCTCATACGATGTGTCCTCTCTTTTTACTGAAGTCCCGCTCGATGAAACTATTGACTACGTCATTCGTGAAATCTACACCAACAACAAGCTACCACAACTCAGCTCAAAGTTACTTTCCAGACGTCTTCTTTATAATGTCACCAAGAATACAGTTTTCAGTTTTAATGATAAGCTCTACAAACAAATTGATGGATGCGGCATGGGCAACCCACTTGCTCCAGTCCTTGTTAACATTTTCATGACTAAACTAGAAGCTGATATAGTCCGACCTTTCAACCCACCATTTTATGATAGGTATGTTCATGATTGTTTCTCTAAGAAGAAAAAGAATGAGCCTGATGCTCTACTTGAACGCCTAAATCACTATCACACTAACATTGTTTTCACTGCCGAAGAAAACCCCGACCATTTTCTTGATACTTCCTTTAATTATACCAACAAGTTCATTTGCAGCGTCTACAAAAAACCGGGGAAATTACCATCACATTGGAAATCTGAGGTCCCTACCAAATGGAAAAGGAATTGCATCACTGCCGCACTCCACAGAGCTAAACGCATCTCAACCGATTTTGAGAAGGACATTAAAACTTAAGAAACTTCTTTCATCAAAGCAGGTTATCCGAAACGTTTTATCTCGCATACAATCAACAACTTTCTAACCGGCTCTTCACAGGACGACAACATCATTCCGGATTTTCTTTTCGAAGAACGTAAGAAAGTTTTCACAAAGCTCCTGTTTTGTGGTAAAAACGAAAAACTCGGCAAAACGTTTATCAAAATCTCAACAAGTTTACTTATTTCAATTTCACCTTTATAATCTTATGGCAAACAAGGCGAATCAAAAGCCTCTTCAACAACAAAGACAAAAACACTCATAGATCCAAAGTTGTTTACAAAGGAGATTGTTCTTGTGGTGCTGATTATATTGGCGAGACTATGAGAAATTTAGCAGTACGAATTGAGGAACATTCAAATCCTGCTCACACCTCTGAACCTGCAAAACACCTGCAAGAAGATCCTTCACATTCTTTCACCTGGCCTATTCTCTCCTCAGCACAGACATTCCACAAGCGTAGGATCGTTGAGGGGCTAATGATCCAACAATTCCACCCCAGTTTAAACAAACAAGTAATTTCTTATGTATCAAAACGTTTCCCAATTGGAATTACATAAGATATATATACAGGCGTGCGGACGGTCATTTTTAACCCTGATGATGGCAAACAACCGAATACGTTTGGTTTTTACTTTTAAAACTTTACATAAATCTTTTAACATTTTAGCCTTGTACATAAGATACTTTTTTTATCAAGCGAACATTATGGACAAATTTTGTAATGCCAAAATGTTTATGATCTTTCTCATAAATTCATTGCAAGTGTGCTGTATGTAGTAACAAGTGTTTCAAGTTTCCTAAATGCCCTGTGCTTTCAATAATGATTTTCCACACAAACTTTATAGACAAATGACTGCACTAGATTCTAAGCCTTAAAGAAGAAATGGTATTGTTTGGAGCTGTTTTTATTACTACCACCTCTGATGGAAAGCCTATTAAGAAGATTTTTGTATTGCTTGTAGTAATAGAGTAACAATACCTTTACCAAGATTATAGGACATGCATCCCACTCCATAAAAATATATTGTTAAACGTAAAAAATATAACAACAATAATCATAATATCAATACCAGTAATAATAATAGTAATGATAATAATAATGATAATAATATAATGATAGTGCTTCTCGTTACTATATGTCATTGGTTACAAGTTCAATACCTCTGGCTGCCATGACTTTTTTCAATATATATTAAATCTTTCTTTTGCAGTTTTTATAATAGAAATTTTCATATATTCAAAATAATATACTATTCTCTGGTTGGGTATGGATATTTTGCCTGTTTCTGTAACAGCACAATCAAACTTTCATGTGGTATATACTTTTGACTGATTGATGTTGATTTCACATTATTTTTTTACAGGAGTACGTAGTGCAGCAATCTTCTTCAACATATTAAGATTTCAATAATTCTTTCTTACATGTATTGTTTCTATGATATGACCTAAAAATAGCACAACCACATACTATACAGTCGGCACTCACTATTACCAAACCTTTATTCAAAGTTTTGGTAGAATCCAATTGTTTTACCCCTAATTTTTTTTTATGTAATATATGACATTGTATCTCACACTTCTGTTGATATGGCATATCTTTTGAGGGAAGAGGAATTTTTCTATAAACAACTGGGGGTACCATTGCAACTGAAGAGAGTACACAAATTGAAACATGCACTATTCATGATGCTCTCAATTGTGGTTACCTGCAGTAGAAAATAGAATATCTAATCAGAAGATTCTTCTTACAATGAATCTCATGCAATTATAACAAAAAAAAAATAATAATAATTGGAGCATTCAACTCATCCTCGGTGTAAGAACATATTGTGTTTAAAAGTGATGTACAACAAAGAAGACAAACCAGTAGAGACCAAGAAAATAAAACTAAAAAACAAAACACAGGTTTTTACACCATGGTAAACACAAGCATTCATATCAACTCTTCAAGATTTCACCTGCAAAAGATTTACAATCATTTTCAATTTGTGTTAAGTGAGTATTATTGTGATACTTCATTGACCCTGTATTTCCTGTCAAGATAATAAATAATTTTACTTTTATTTCCTCTGGTGCAATCTCAGTGGCAGTGAAAGACCTAAATAAAGGTCAATTTTTAAGCACTGTGTTGAACGGTATACTGATCATGTAATTTGCACCAGGTGTCACTAATTGTGTACCAAACACAGCATAACAAATAAAATAATGGGGATTACTATAATAATATAAAATAAAAAATAAAATATAAAAGCATTGTGACTTCTTCAAAAACTAGCTTCGCGAGGTTTTTGCGGGAGTCGTATTTCTAGCTATAAAATTAGTTTGGATGAAGCTTGGCGGCTGCCTTTATGGTTTGTAAATTCGCAGACGACTACAAGACATAAATTACGAACTCCAAAAAGTCTGAAAACGTAACATAACCACTTTTGTACACAGCTTTGGAAGGTTGTAGAGAATGTAAAGGGGAAACTCGTCGCTTACCTACGAGAATTCGAAAGATTTCTTGTCAGTATACGTTTGAAAGTTAGCCTTCAGCGAGCAATTTTCCGTTACCCAAATTATTTATAAATCCTTAAAGCAGCCGAGAGAAATACTGTTGGGTTAGCCAAACGACTAAAACGTAGTAAAATATAGTATTTTCTGTACCTTTAATTCGGTCACACGTGAAGTCGTCCACCTTCTTCATTTAACTTGTATTGCCGCCACTGCCATCACGTGACGTAATCGAGGGATTCGAGGGTATATACTTCATGGGTGAATGCCATGAATGCATTGAGTATCGTAATGCATTGTGGGTATAACACAACTTGAATGTTAATTAATCCCTTTTCCCTTACTTCAACTATTTCACTTGCTTCGCTTACCTGTCTTTCTTAGCGTACTTCACCTACTTGGCTTACTTCACTTACTTGGTGTACTTCACTTCCTTGGCCTACTTCACTTACTTGGCGTACTTCACTTACTTGGCTTACTTCACTTACTTGGCGTACTTCACTTACTTTGCTTGCTTTGCTCAGTTACTTGGCTACAAAGTCATAAAAAAGTTGCTTTTTATTTAAAGAGTTGCTCGAAAGTTGCCCTTAAAAAATCTAAAAAAGGAATCTACCTTCTTATAGGAAATTAACGCTACATGAAATTAAAGGGAATTTGGAAAATGCGCGTTAATTTAAGTCGCGTTAATTTTTGTGAGCGTTTATTTCTGCGCTCGTAATTAAGTGGAGCGTTAATTACCGCGACGTTAATTTCCCTTTTTTTTTTGTCCCAAAGTTTTGATACACTCCAAATATTTTTGACAACCAGGAAACAGTAGCTTTTCATTTTGCGCACTACTTTCTAACAGTTTAAATAGTAAATCGTTTACAATATTTCTGCTTATTTGTCACTGTCGCTGTCGTTTCTTTGTGTGGTCGCGCTAATTTTCTTCACTTTGAAATTTTATCACCTCTTTTGCGTTAATTTCCTTTCTTGGAATTAATTTTTCATTTCGCGTTAATTTAAGTCGCGTTAATTTCCAATACCTTAATTAACACGAGCGTTAATTTCCTATAATAAGGTAAATCGAAAAGCGAACTTCTCCAAATTTATGCCTATTTCCTTGGAAGGTAGGATTTTTAGGCAGTCGACATTTGTTGAATTACAAAGATTTCTTTCAAAAATCGTGAACATATCGATGACGTTGTATTTGCTGACTAATTTTGTTATGTTTCAATGGGGCGTAAGTCGAAAATCGAAACATGTTCGGATGTTCCCCGAAAGTTAATTCGTTAATCTTCAGAATTGTCCTTATGGCCTTCAGACAACACTCGGACAATCTTTGGAGATCTTCGGTCTAGAAATTGCTCAAAATGCAACAAGTTCCTCTAAAGGAAAAAAGTTGCTTCAAAGGAGCAATGTCACGGTATATCAAGTATTTTTCTGACTCCTCTAAAGTTGAAGGAAACTTCAAAATAATTGTTGTCTAGCATAGAAAAACAACATAGATTTAATGAAAAGGCGTTATTTCCTTCCCGCCCCCCATTCCTCCGCGCTCATACTCGCGCTCTTTTTGCGTTGTAAAATGGAGAAGCTGTGGTGTATTAAGTATTTTTCTGACTCCTCTAAAGTTGAAGGAAACTTCAAAATAATTGCTGTCTAACATAGAAAAACATCATAGATGTAATCAAAAGGCGAAATAACCAAGAATGGTTTTGACTGATTAACTTAAGATTAAGTTTTTAACGAAATATATGAAAAACATTGCATTTTTTTGTCAAAATGTGTTGTCCGCAACGTAGCTCCTAAGAGAAAAAAGTTGCTCGAATATGTAAAGTTGCCGAGCAACTTGTGGAAAGCCCTTTCCCAATGGTATTCTGTGATGTCAGCCTTTTCTTGGAAAGCTAATTAATATTTCTTTCATTAATGATTAAGATATTTCTTTCGTTCGGAGCCATTGGAGCTTGATTTATGCAAACTGTCTTAAAATTATGTTCATTTCATCACATTAGACAAATATTTTTCGGTTTTTTAGAAAATGTTTTGGTCGCATGGTCCATGGTTTAAGCTGGGTCAACCCTTTTTCAGCCAGATAGGGTGTATACTCATTATCCTAAAGACTCTTGTGTATATCGAGAAATGGCAAGTGACTCGAAAGCTTTGCATAACCAGTAAATACACAGCTGTCATGTAATGACTTGCACAAGTCTGCTGCGGCGCTTAGAGCGATTTTCATTTGAGCGTCGAAAGCAATTTGCGTTATTCGCATTTGCTTTGGTTTTGCACTCCTGTGCTTAGTGATTGGTCTCAAAATCTCCCGCCACTTTGTCATCCAATCATTACTTGAACCAAAACCAATGGCGAACTTCACGTTTGATGTATTTGCTTCGAGTTTGATTGGTTAGATGGACGGTGTCGTCTGTGATTGGCTAGAGTGTACACTTTGGGTTTGTTTGAGAGCGGTGTTCTTTTGAGTGTCGAAAGTATGTTGCGTTTGCTTTGTGTTAGCATCACTACGCTTAGTGATTGGGGTAAAAATCTCTCGCCACTTTCTCAGCCAATCAAAACTAAAACCAAAACCAATCGTTTCTCACTCGCGCACGTTTTCCCGCGCTAGGTGCTGGCTACATGTATTCACTCCGCTACATGGATTCTGTATGTTCTTTGTGATTGGCCAGAGTAATAACTTTGCTTTTGGTTTTACGACACTCAATTGAGAACTACTCTACGACACAATTGAAAATTGCTATTTTGCTAAATTTCTCTCCTCTAAAAGATTTGGAGTGACAAAGAGATCTTTTCTTTTATTTAATCGGTATGTTTTCTATCTATACAAAAATTTTTAAAAGTTGGGTGTTGCCTTCACAATTTAACACAACTTCTTCAGAAGTTCTGCTAAGAGCGTAAGAGAATTTCTTAATTACATATTGCAAAAATTCTGGATAGCGTACAAATTGGCAAGCGATGAAATATGACTTTGAACTGAAGGACATCCGTTTTGATAATAAGACGTAAAAATAAATTTCCGATGCTGTTTTAGAGTACCCGCACCTGGACCCCGACGCTTAAAAACTTTTTTTTCCAAATGGTGGTACTTTTTCAAATAAATAGAGTACACTGCTACACAGGACTTTACAATCTCAAACAGCCAGATAAAAATTATTTGGCACTTTCAGAAAGGATCTCTCTGCTTTTGGATCAAAACAAATAATAAATGCTATGTTTCACCGACGGTATACCTTCACCTTACATTAAAATATACAAAGAAAATACATTTCACAGAGTAAGTCGGATTTAATTTTCTTTATTACAAACCACCAAGACTAATATAGTACAATATACATTTGTGTTATTTTTGTTATGAGAAACGAGCCTAACAATTAAAATGAAATCTACCAGTCCATACCAACACCGTGGCAGATATGATAAGCTTTATTATTGTTCAATGCATGCATACAGGTACAAGATTGAACGACAAACTGCTCATTAGCAATGATATAAACTGAATTATTTAAAATAAATAAAGATATATACGAGAATTTGGACATGAGCAAGATGGAAGATGAAAATGCAATATTTCTAGCTCCTTGCCTGTTTAAAAAATTAATACAAAATATTCACTTTTACAAATTCTAATGTAGCAGGCCTGACATATTTAGAAGACCTTTAACTCTAACTAAACTTTTATCATTCTGTTGAACACGTAAGGCATACGTGTTTTTAAACGCCTTGGGACTGACACACTTGTATACATAGGCTATTCTAATAACATGCTGCAATCTTCTTTTTTAATTGTACTGTTTTTTTCTTGCCAAAAACTCAAAACACCATGTACTCACGAAGGTATTTGATTTTTCAACTGATTATAAATTTGCTAATGCACTTATGTTAGCTAAGCGTCAGTCCACAATCTTTCATTTTCATGAATTAATTTCATACAATAACCGCTAAGAGTAAAAGCACTACTTTCAGAAAAATGTTTGAGATGTCAATTGATCCTAAGGAAGGGGGAGGGGGGGGGGGGTTCTCCCTGCAATGGCCTACACAGGGAGGCGTAGTCCAAAATGGGTATTTGTTTTTCATGTTTCCTGCAGCGTAATTTAAGGGTAGTAATTTTTCAAGTTGAAGTTATTTAAATGGTAGGGAGATTTGATCTTTATGTATTAAAGGGGCAAATAATTAAGATATGTTTAACAGACACACCTTAGAAAGGAAAGCAGTACATTTTATCTTAGCCATTACTGTGACGTAAGAAGAAACTTAATTTTTTTCAATTAAAAGGGTCTAGGTCTGGTCTATTTTATAGCTGTATATTGTTGTGTTGAAAGTGGATCACTTGGCGTTTACATTAAAAACTCGAGCAAATTTAACTAGAAGTAGGTTCTGGTCTTATTGTTTGCGAAAACAATGCAGTAATGTATTCGCAAAATAATGTATTAAAAACAATTAGCATGTGATAGGATAGGTTTTAAAGTGAACGACCTTTTATTGAGTCTGATCTTTTTATCTAAGGCATGCTTCCATTTTACATAAATCTTCACGGTAACTCACCACCAAGCTCTTAATTCACCTTAGTTGTTGCAAAAAAACTTGTAATTGTTTTCTTACCATGTGCGACTTCCAAAGTGTTTCGAAGTTTCAAGATTTAAAGGTTCTAATCGCCTTCTTAAAGGTTGAAGTGTTAAGCAGATTTTTTTTTCAGATTTCCAGTAACTGGTATTAAAGAAACCTTTGCTTTCACTGTATTTTTAACAACAAGATCAACTTATTCAATCTAATTAACTTATCAAACTTTACCCATCTATTGTATGTGTACCGTACCAACATTTTATACGCGTAATCAGCAGTCTGCTCCTTAGCAATTTCCTGCCACGTAAAAAAAAACTGCCAAAATTTTTCGCAGATTTGCTGGTTGAAACAGCTACATGTTAGTACATTTTCAAGGGTAGTTTATGTAATATTTTCAGTTCTCCCACAGTAGATGTAAAAAGCGGGTTCCAGGACAATTTTAGCTTATAAGCTAATTTTGACAAAGATTTTGTCTGTGATTTCGCACAATCAAAGATTAAACAAAGTACATGTCGGATGATCGGGTGGGCGGGTGGGTACCTCTGTGAAATTGTTAAGTTTCTGATAATCAATAAATAGTGTGGGTAGGCCGCCGCCAAGCCGATATCAAGCCGACGCCAAACCGCCGCCAAGCCTATGTGAAATTGACACGGAGCCGGCCACAATATATGATTTCATTACATAATCAAAGATTAAACAAAGTACATGTCGGATGATCGGGTGGGCGGGTGGGTACCTCTGTGAAATTGTTAAGTTTCTGATAATCAATGAATAGTGCGGATAGGCTGCCGCAAAGCCATCGCCAAACCGCCGCAAAGTCGATGCCAAACCGCCACCAAGCCTATATGAAATTGACACGGAGTCAGCCCTAACATAGTCTATATGAAATTGATGCCGGGTTCCAAGACAATTTAGGTTTTGTCTAATTTTGACAAAGATTTTATAAAAAATTGAATTCTAAAACAGATTTAAAGGATTAAATTGATTTGATAAAGATGGAACAGAAAAACAGTTCGAATTTTATAGAAACGCTAAAACAAGCTATTGATGAAAATGGTAAAGATTTAAAAAGATTGGTAGTAAATCAGCTGGAGAAAATTATGAAAGAAAAAGGTAAGAAAGTACCAAAAGATGTAGTTCTCAAGGAGTTGCGCAAAATCCCCGAAATTTCTGCGGTTTTAGATAATAAAATACAAAGATTAATTATGGATGAGCCAATACCTGAGATTAATGTTCCAATTTTAAAACCAAACAAAGTTTTTAATTGGGGAAATTATTCATATAAGGTGCTGGATGAAGAGGAGCTTTCTAAAAAGTTAAGGGATTTAATCCGCAAAAATGTTATAAAAATTACAAATAATAAACCACAAAAACCTAAAAGAAAGGTAAATATATCTGATAGTGTGAGAAATGAATTGAAGGAAAAGGCTAATCAATTTACACCAAAAGAACAACAAAGAGCATTGAGGGGATATCTAAAAACCCACAGGATAGATGGGCAAAAAGGGTATGGCCCCAAAACATTTATTAATAAAATCAAACCAAAAGTTATTGATCTAATTAATAAGCAAAAGAAACCGGCAAAGATAAAATTTATATTTACATGTAAGTTTATAAAAAAGAATCCTGCTACAAGCCAAACCGATGAAAATTCAGGATATTTTCATTCAACCATAGAAACAATTACTTCATCAACCGATTTATCTGAATTATTCGATACTATGACAAATCACCAACTTGAAAAGGTCGAACAGTTTCAAAATGAAGGTTCTGGTTGGCAATTTTATCAAGTTGAATATTTTGATATCAACATTGATCCTTTTGAACCTTTTGTTGGAAGTTCATATATTAATTTACCACAAAAATTAGCAATAAAAAATGCGATTATTAATGTTAGGAATGAGAATGATCATGAATGTTTTAAGTGGGCCGTAACTTCTGCCGTATATAAAAAAGATATTCACCCAGAGAGAAAAAACAAAGAAATGATTGAAAATTCGAAGAAATTCAACTGGTCAGGAATAGAATTCCCCACTTCATTAAAACAGATTGATAGGTTTGAAAAGCAAAACCCTTACTACGCGATTAATGTCTATGGATATGATAATGATGATGTATACCCACTAAGAATAAGTAAAAAGCAAAAAGGTTATTTAATCAACCTACTTTTAATATCAGAAGATGAAAATAATCATTATTGCTGGATAAAGAATATGAGTAGATTGTTAGCCGCAAAAGTTAGTAAACACAAATCTAAGATGTATTTTTGCCCCAGATGTTTAAACGCATTTCAGTCAGAAAAATCATTGGAAAAACATATAGAATACTGCGGCGTAAATAAAGAAGTTAAGATTGATATGCCAAAAGATGAAGATGGTAATCCAAAGTATATTAAATTTAATAATTATAATAGAAAAATGCGCGCACCATTTGTTATATATGCGGATTTTGAGTGTTACCCAGAGAAAATACATACCTGTTCGCCAGATGAAAGCGAAAGTTATACTAATCAATATCAGAAACATAAAGCATCAGGATTCAGCTATCTCATAAAGTCTTTTGATGATAAAATATTTTCGCCCGAGCTTGTACAATTTACCGCCGAATCTCCGGATGATGATATCCCACAGATATTTGCAGAAAATTTGGAGCAGGATATTAAGAAAATTTACAATAATATAAAATATCATAAGAAGGCGGCGGATATGACAGAAATGGATAAAAAAGAATATGAAAATGCTACTCACTGCCATATATGTGAAGAAAAATTGGGGGAAGATAAGGTATTAGATCATTGTCATCTTACAGGAAAGTATAGAGGAGCAGCCCATAATGAATGTAACTTAAATTATAAGATACCAAAATTCATCCCGGTAATATTTCATAATCTATCTGGATATGATGCGCATATTTTTATCAAGAATCTCGGCGCAACAGAAGGTAAAATAAACTGCATACCAAATAATGAGGAAAAGTATATTTCTTTCACAAAACAGATTGTGGTTGATGAATTTACAAATAAAGAAGGTAAGCAAATTGAGGTTAAGCGCGATATTAGATTCATAGATTCATTTAAATTTATGTCAACAAGTTTAGAAAAATTAGTAACTAATCTACCAAAAGAATCTTTCAGAAACTTAAATATTTTCTATGAAGGTGAAGAATTAAAGTTATTGTTGAGAAAGGGTGTATTTCCATATGATTGGTTTGATGGATTAGATAAACTAAGTACAAACCAACTTCCGCCAAAAGATGCGTTCTATTCAATACTAAACGATGAAAATATATCAGATAATGATTATAAACATGCACAAAATGTTTGGAAAACTTTCAATATTAAAACAATGAGGGAATATCATGACTTATATCTTATGTCAGATGTATTACTTTTAGCTGACGCATTCGAGAATTTTATAGATGTTTGTATTAAAAACTATGGATTAGATCCTGCGCACTATTATACTGCACCCGGACTAGCTTGGGATGCCGCATTAAAAATAACAAAAGTAAATTTAGAGTTGCTAACTGACATAGATATGTTGCTTATGATTGAGAGAGGTATTCGGGGCGGTGTATCTATGATTTCTACTAGATATGGAAAAGCAAACAACCCATACATGAAAAACTTTGATATTAACAAAATAATAAGTTATATTATATATCTCGATGCAAACAATTTATATGGAGGAGCAATGAGTAAGCCACTACCTACTCACGGTTTTAGATGGATGAATGAAAAAGAACTTACATACTGGAAAAATATGCCTTGCATACTAGAGGTTGATTTAGAATACCCAATTCATCTTCATGATTTACATAATGATTATCCGCTTGCTCCAGAGAGACTTTTAATTAATAATGTTGAGAAACTGATTCCAAATCTAAACAATAGGGTAAAGTATGTTGTTAATCATGAAACACTAAAACTTTACGAAAGTTTGGGATTAAAAATAACAAAGATTCATAGAGGAATTACATTTGAAGAATCGGCTTGGTTAAAACCTTACATCGATTTGAATACCAAACTCAGGGCTGAAGCAAAGAATGATTTTGAGAAAGATTTCTTTAAGTTAATGAATAACTCAGTATTTGGTAAAACAATGGAAAACATTAGAAATAGGGTTGATATTAAATTGGTTACTAATGAAAAAGATGCAAAAAAATTAATAACAAAACCTAACTATCAACATCGCACTATATTTTGTGAAAATCTTGTGGCCATACATATGAAGAAAAAAAAGTTAGTATTCAATAAACCCGTTTATTTGGGCATGTGTATTTTAGATTTAAGTAAAACAATAATGTACGATTTTCATTATAATTATATAAAACCAAAATATGGAGAAAAAGCAAAATTGTTGTTTACAGACACAGACAGTCTTGTTTACAATATAGAAACAGAGGATTTCTATAAAGATATAAGCCCTGATGTAAAGTATAAGTTTGACACAAGCAACTTTCCTAAAAAACATAAATCTGGTATAGAAACCAACATAAATAAAAAAGTTATAAATATGTTTAAGGATGAAGCTGGCGGAAATCAGATAACTGAATTTGTGGGTCTACGAGCAAAGCTTTATTCCTACAGAATGGATGAGGGTGAAGAAGAAAAGAAATGTAAGGGAATGAAGAAAGCAGTTGTAAAAAAGACCATAAACTTTGATGATTATAAGAGATGTCTATTAAATAAAGAACCCCAGATGAGAAAGATGAATGTAATCAGAAGCCGCCTACATGATGTTTATACCGAAACGGTTAATAAAGTTGCATTATCCGCCGATGATGATAAGAGAATAATTTGTGAAGATGGAATAAATACTTTCGCTATAGGCCATTACCGTTTCAAAACAGAATCTGGCGGAAGTTCTGTATCATAAGGAATAACCTGCAATTCTTCTCTAACAAATCCTCGTCTCGGACCGCCAACTAAATAATATAAAACCGGTTGATTAGGTGAAATCACACTTCTAGAAATATCATAAACTTTTATACTCCAAATAGGATCTGTAGCCCGACTTTTTTCACCACCCTCAAGTTCGCCTGGAGATAATAGATATCTAACTTTAACACTAGGAGGTAATCTAATCTCATCAAGACCCGCAACTCGTTGATAATTTTTAGTTTCAATATTAACCTCTTTCATTTTTATAGCCTCATCAGGCTCTTTACCGGTTATTCTTGTTTTTGTATTATTCAAAGTTTTTAGAATAGCTGGTAATCTTTTCACCCACACCCTTGATCGCCCATCACTAATCATTTCCTGCGCATATTGATGACTAAATAATCGTTCACCTAATATTCTGTTTGCGTTTTCCACAAATGCTTGGGCTCTATGATTACCAGCTTCACTTCTTTGTATACCCACATTATGGTAATTCATGAGTTTACTAACTTCACCCATAAATTCTTTTCCTGGATCAACCATTAATGTTTTGGGATATTTTAACCTTCTAGAATATATTTTTGTAAAAGCTTCTGATATCTCTCGACTTTCTTTTGAGGTTAATGGCTCCGCATCTTTATATCTCGAGGCGATATCAACCACAACTAACGCATATTTATATGTTTTTCTTCCAACTCTATCATGCGGTAAAAATAATAAATCTGCCTGATGAATCTGATTTGGTTTATCCACTATCCAATGCGGTCTAGGTATATATTTTGGGGCTGGAAGATAGATTTGCCATATTGCTTGTTTTTGCAGCCATTGTTTTGCCTCATTTTCACTTACTTTCGCCTTCTCAGCTAATTTAGGAATCGCGGAATATCCTTTCCAATACCCCTTAGCTGAATAATATATTTTTGACATCATTTAAAATTAACAAAGTATCTTATAAATTAAAATGGTGGAGGAAACAAAATTTAGTGAATATCAAATTAATCTTATGAAAAAAATTATTAGAAAAAAAATTCTATATATGGAAGATGGTGATAAAATTTTTAATATTATGATTTTAATTCCCGAGGCGAGAGAATGTTTATCAAAACATATTGAAAAATTAAAGAATAATAGTGTGAAGGGGTTTAAAGGTTAGACAAAGTATCTTATAAATTACAATGACGTCTGAAAAAATTAACCCAAACAGAATTCCAAGAGAACCCTTTGGTTTGAAGGCAGAATCAACATTAAATAGAATTTAAATCCATCCACAGCCAGCCCCGGCGAAACATTATATATAAATATTCCAAAACTTTCTGAGAATTTAGTGATTGTGCCTGGAAGTGTATCTCTTCTATTTGATTTAGATGTTGCGGGTCATGAAAATAATACGGTTGTTAATAATGTGGGAAGGAATCTTGTATCTAGATTAAAAGTTCTTTTTGGGGGCGAAACATTGCAAGATACCCAAAGATATGATCTGTTTAAAACATATCATGATTTATTTTTAACTAAAGAAGAGCGCGAAGATAGATTAAAACAAGGTATTTCTGAAGAAAACATGAGAAAACTTAGAACAAATGCGGGTGATGCAAAAAAAACTCAAAAAGAAGCAAATGAAGTAGCTCTTGCAGTAGTACACAATACCAAGTATAGAATACCAATAGATCACCCAGTTTTAAAAGATCATGGGGTTTTTTATCCAAAAGCATTAGAAAATCATTTAATATTTGAGATTACACTAGCCTCACTTCATGATATTATTAAATATTCAGATACAACTAAAGCGCCATCATATTCAATCAAAAACTTGGAGTTAGAATATTCTTCAATTTCAAGCGAATACTTGGCGCGCGAAGCACAAGCCACATATCAAGTTGGCAAAGGATTCTTTTATGAAAATGTTACTTTACACAAAACTTTTACATTTAAAGTAGCCGCTGATGGGGTTATTAATCAACATATTAATTTACCGAGAAGATCAATGACTGGAATATTATTTTTGTTTACTCTACAACATGTTGGAGGATTAAGAGATTCTGAAAAATTTTATAATCCAAATATAACTTCTGTTAATATAGATGTTGATGGTGTACCAAATCGAATATACTCTAGGGGGATGATTCCATCTGATCTTTGGGAATCCGTGAAAAAACGCTTTCATAGAGATGATGGCCTTCAAATTTCATTAAAAGAAGAAGATTTTTACGCGGATAAGTTTGCTCTTTGGGTTGATACTAGAACTCACCCAGATAATGGTATTCATGGAGGAGGACTAGCTCTAAATAATACACATGATGGTGTAAAAATAGAAATTAAAAGGAAGACAAAAAATACCGCAGAAACAGTAACTTGTTATATGTTTGTTGTGGCCGATGCAATGATGGAAATTATGAATTCAAGTTTGAGATCAATTAAGTACTAAAAACATAATGTTATGATACAAAAATCATGGAAGATTTACGAGATAAAATCCCATTTCATTGTATAATAACTGGACCAACAAATTGTGGAAAAACAAAGTACTTAATTGAACAGCTCCGCGGCCCATTCCGAAAAGTTTTTGAATATATTGTTTTAATTTGTCCAACTTATTCTAAAAATAAAACATATCATAATTTTGCCCGCGGGGACAAGAGATTCTTTGTATTATCGCCAGATGCAAGTAATCTCGATGAGATTAATGAATTGTTAAATGATTGCCAAATTTTATTTTCCGGACTCAATACATTAATAATTTTAGATGATTGCGCTGTATCCACTGATCTGAAGAAAAGATCTAATAAATTTATAGATTTAGCATTCTCTGGAAGGCATCACGGATTATCAATGTGGGTTTTAACTCAGCAATTGACATCAATAGCAAAACCATTTAGGGAAAATGTAGCCTGCGTTGTTACTTTCCATAATCCATCGCAGAAAGGTATGAAAATGTTTTTCGAAGATTATGGCGGTGATTTGGATTATGAATTGGGTAAAAAGTTTGTTAAACTCCTGAAAACTGAAAAAATATTCTAGGTTATGTTTATCTTTACGCCATCCATTTAATTGCTATTTAGAGATACCCGAAGTGATTTAACAAATATGACAAACGTTGAAGATTATATTGAAGAAAAAACTGAAGTAAAGACCGGGGTAAATGATAATGATGAACTTGAAATAAAACAAGAATCACTTGCCATTCTCGCGGCGCTCGGAACAACAAAGGAATATTTAGGGGTTGAAATGAGTTTGGGTGATGTAAAAAAATTATCGGGACGCGATGTAGAAAAATATTTTAACCGGTATCAGGCGGTAATGGGTAAAAAAATTAACGGCGGATTGGTGGATTCATCCCTTCAATTAGTTTCCAAACTTATTTCATATTTAGTTCCGGTTGATGATATAGAATCTCTTTGTAAGGATTTGAAGAATGATGATTTGGTAAATCGCGAATTAACAAACATTGTTGGGTTATTAGCATTAAAAGCGGGGAGATTGGCGGCGCTTGCTAGCGGGCTATTTCAAGTAGCTAAACACATTAAATTCAACAAAAATCAACAAGTTACAAATACAACTGAACAGACTACCGAGCGGGCTGATAGCGGGTATGATACTGTTCACTAATCCGTTTAAAGGTTTCTTAATTATATGTAAAATATGTCTGAACAAAATGAACAAGTTGAGCAAATTACGGCCGATCCCGCACCCGAAAATAAAGATTCGAAAAAGAGGGAGAAAGATCCTAAAAAGGTCGCGGCTGGAAAGAAATTAGCTGAATATAATAAAAAAGCAAAAGAAGCATTAGCTAGGGAGATGAAACGTGAAGAGACCCTACGAGCTACGGAGCAAAATGATGAATCAAATCACCGCGAAGCGAAATCATGGCTTCCAGAGTTATCTTTTACTACTGTTTTATCCGTTGTTGGATTAGGGTTTACAGCATTTGATCTTTTTATGAGATATAAGGAAAAAGCTAGGGTTGAATATTCTAATAGGATACCTGATTTATCACAAGTTCCACAAATACCCCAACCTTCAAAAATTCCATTGCATTTAACTCCAAAATCTTTAGGAATGGAATAATCTCTAAAGTCATCTAAAGGTTTCTTAATGATGTAGTAAAAAATTATGTCAAGCGAAAACAAACTTGTGAAAACTGTAACTGATTCAGCGACACTTATCGGATTAGGGGCTGGAGTTGGGTATGTAGCTAAAAAGGTAATGAAAGAATCATTTTTGAGTGATCCATCCTCAAGTATTACAAATTATGCAAAATGGGTGGCCGTATTGTCTGGAAGTATGTATCTAAAAACATATTTAGAGGATCAAAAGATTTTACCAAAATAATTAAATATGGCATCAATAGCGATTATGATTGGTGGGGCTATATTGAATGCAACAGCATTTGTTGGTGGAAATTATCTTGCAAAATATTTGTCTGGACGCAATGTTGATACAGAAAAAATACGACATGATAAAGCAATGGAAAAATATCAAAGAGATTACGACGAATATCAGGAAAAAAGACAAAAAATGCTTGATTGGGAAATGAAGAAAAAAGAAGAAAAATATCAAGCAACAAAAAATATGTCGGCTACAAACCAAGCTTTTGAATTGTATGCTCAAATGCATGAACCAAAATTCTCAGATTATTATAAGCCAAGCGATGAACAAAAAACAGGAGAAATGGTATATGTTGGGATAGGAATGATGGGTTTAGGATATGTAGCAAGTAAATTATTTTAAATTACAACTCTAAAGATTTAGTCTAAAGGGTTATTAATCATGACTAAAAATGGCAGAAGGAGGAGAATATTTGGATCCAACCGAGCTAAATGATGTTGATGATGACGATGATGATGGTATTGAAATGGATACGATTACATCTACAAACCAACCAGAATATCCTAATTATGATGGTGAAGATGAAGAGCAAGAAACTCCATTTGGTGGTATTAATGAAAAACAACCCCTTTTAAAAAAGATGAAAGAAAAAGAACAAGCTAAAGATGAAATAAAAGTGTGGAATCCAAACCCAAAATTTCAAGAATTTTTAACATATCTCAAAGATATAGGGCAAGGAATAAAATTGCCAACCATTAAACTACCAGGTAGAAGTAATGCGGCTGAATATGTTCTTAGAGATGGAGAATTTAGAAATTTTAAAACAGGGGCTAAACTTCCTGATGGGAAATTAAAAAGAGCTTTAGGACCTAGAGCAGAAGAAATTGTGGAAAAAAATAATAACGAGATTAAAAAGATGAAAGAATTACAAAACAAAAATAGGGAGGAGAGAAAATTCATTAAGGATAAGCCCTTGAAAACACCAGAGGAAACATCTAGAATAGAGACTTTAGATGAAGAATTTGATGGCCGTAATGATGAAATTACCAAACGAGAGGTTGAGAATGAGAAAATCTTGGAAAGAATGCCATTACGAGAACGAATTAAGGATATCTTCAAAAAACACGGCTTTACAGTTTTTGCTGTTTTAAGCGCTGTTGGTTTAGTAATTGGTGTTATAGTTTCTAATCTTTCTAAAGGCTTATCAACATTAGGTAAAGGGTTGGGAAATGGTTTGAAAACTATAGGTAAAAAACTAGGTGAAATATTGCCCGGGATGGTTGGCGCAATAGTTGGCTTTCTTTTCAAAACGGCTGGTGAGGCTATTGGGTTTTTAGGAAAGAATGCTTGGCTTTTGATAATGGCTGTAGTTCTATATTTTGTGGAAAGTATAAAAAAGAAGAGAAAGTAACAAAGCCAATCTAAAGATTTCATGTTGAGTAGTAAAATACAATATGGATGAATACAATAGAATTTACCCTGTATTACCCAATAATACAGATCCTATTAATTTCAGGCTACAAAAATCAAGCGAAGTATTACAAAATCTTGAGAAAGAAATTAAGCATTACGAAGAAGTAAGAAAAAAATATAATAGGGCGAGAACCATATGTACAAAAATTAGTGTTTCTGGTGGAATGATTTCGGTTATTCTATCTGCGAGTGGATTGAGTACATCTCTTACTGGTTTTGGAGCTATTGTCGGGATTCCTTTGGGGGTTGTGGGTGGAGTTTTTGGTGGGTTGTCGGTTGGATTTGGAATCGCATCAAAAAAACTTTCTCATAAAGTTAGCAAACATGAACAAACCGCCGCAATTGCAAAATCAAAATTAAACACCATTAATGATTTAGTTTCAAAGGCTTTGAAAGATAATGTTATATCCGATCAAGAATTTTCTATAATTTTAGCGGAATTGGAAAAGTTCCAAAAACTAAAACAAGAAATACGACAAAAATTTAGAAAAGACTCGGAAAAAAACTTGGATATGTCTGTGATAAGGAGAGAAGTGCGCGAAAATCTATTAAAAGAATTAACAAATCCAGGTCATTAAAAATTTCATATGAGAAAACTGATGTTGGTTGCAATTGTTTTGCTGGTATAAGAAAAGAATTTAATTCAACCTAAAGACTTGCATAATAGCAAAAAACAATAATATGGGTAAAATAAATAACACTATATCTTTATTAGATGATTTCAAAAATCGATACCCAAAAGCTAACCTTGATAAATTTACATTTGTAAATGATTCAAATGGAGGATATATTAAATGGAAAGTTAATGGGGTAACAGTTATGTCTTATGATGATCCTTCTGGAAAAACATGGATTGATGATATTCCTGATATTTTGGTAATATTATTACGGCATGATTTAGGCCCAGAAAATAAAACTAAAGTTGATTCGTTTCCAGAAAATAAAACTAAAGTTGGATCTTTCCCAAAAAGTTTATCATCTACAAAAGAAACATATCCAATACCTGGTATTAATTTTGATGACACTACAACCGATGTAACAAAAACGTTAAAATCTCTAGATATATACGTTACAGATAAAAAGAAATTTAATAAAGATATGAGAAACATATTTATATCTCAAGTTATAACATTTAATTCTGCAAAAGAGTGTAAAAAGTGGATGAATAAACCAGATTTTAATTATTGGCCACAACAACTTAACTTCGCGGTTTGGTGCGCCACATCTGGTTGCGGTGTAAGCCTTTATGAAAGTCAAAATTATCCCAAAGTAATTAGCAGTTTTATAAATTTTCATATATATTTCACAATAAGACGAATATTATATGAATTGAAACTGCCTTTACCAGATGAACCGACTTTTTCTATAAAAAATAATCCATATAATAAAGTTGCATATAATAAATTGTGTAATGAATTTGGAATTTCTAATAATTCTGACTTTAGATGGAAGGGAGGAAGAAATAATGGGTTGGGCGATATATTCATCGATTATGGAAATAGACCTAATGCAAAGGATCATGATTACCAAAATATTCATGTTATAAGAAATTATGATAAAAAAGCTGATATGTGGTCAGATTCAGGGGATAAATTTAGTGATGAAGGGGGAAAGCAAGAAAAAGGTAATCTAATATCTTTTATGAGAAATGATGACTTTGCTGATTTTAAATATGCTTGGTTTATGCCAAAAAGTGGAAATGGATTAACAAAAGCTGGATTGGGAAGAATAAATAGATCAGTTGAGGCTTTTGTTTATTGCGTATTAGGATCTCAAGTTGATACTAGGAATCCAATTATTGGAAACGCGGGAGGATCATCTGAAACTCAGGATCTATTTGTATCAAAATTTGAAGACTCTGTGGTTGTAAATGATATTACTAAATCTATTAAATACTACCAAACAGCGGTTCAAGATTCAAAATCTCGTCTTGATTTAGCTATAGCTCCTGGTGTTTGGTTAATGCCAAGCAATTTAATAATAAATACGGAAAGTATTATTGGGTATAATAATGCTTTGGAAACAGCAACAGAAGATATGAAATTTGGGGTAAATAATTCAATAAATGTTGGAACAAAAAATGTTGGAATAACTCATAGTTTAGGAACATCAAAGGTTTTATTAAATACTAATCCTAGACCAATAAAAAATATAAAACCTAAATTAAACAATATTGATGAATCAGTCAAAACAGATGAAATTAGTAATATAGAAACATCTTTCCATCAAAATACTCTTATTGTTTTAATGCTTGCTGGAGGATTATTATCTTGGTTTTTATTTCGTTAATGTTTTGATTATAAAAAATCTAAAGATGTAATCAAAACAAAATATTTAAACTAAAACCCCAATGCAACAAAATCCATTTTTATCATATTTAACTGCTTTTAATTCAACATTAATTTTATTGCCTATTCCAATTTTGTTATTCTTATTTTCGTATGTGTTAAAAATTTCATCAAACTTATAATCTTTTAAATAAATATGTGAAATTAAAATCTTCATTTTTTCAAAAACATTAACAAAAATACCTTCTTCATAAACCCCACATACTACACCAACAACTTTTTGTTTAATTTTTGGTTTATATGTTTTTGCTTCAAATCTTAAAACAAAAAAAGTATCTTCATTATCTACAATTTTTATTATACGATTTACTGAAATAATATATCCATATTTTTTATCAAATTGGCCAAAGGTTACTTTATTGAGTGTTTTAAAAAGATGATTCATAATATTTTTATCTAAATATTTTGGTTCAAGATATATACGCCTTTGAATTATATTAGTTTCCATTTTCTTAATTTTTAATAAATAATCTAAAAACTAATATAATTTAATCAAAAATATGTTCAGCATTACAATGTATGATTCTGAAACTAGGGTTTATTTAGACCCCCCACTCAAAAATATTCAAGAGATACAACTCTTGGATTGTAATATTAAAACAAAAAAAAGACTAATAACTTTTAGGAATCAAGAAAAAATAACTGATGAACAAGGCGGGCCTTTAGTAATACTTAATCCAGGAACATATTCCATAAATGATATAAAAATATTAATTGAGCGCAGCGAAAAGGGCAAAAATATAACAATAATCATTGGGGATAATTTTGCATACATAATAAACAATAAATCATTTAACATTAAATTTACCCAGGGTTTGCAAAATTCTTTGGGGGTGCCAGAGGTTTTATTTAAAATAAGTCAAATAGATATAACTATAAAAGAACCTTTGAGACTTTTATGCAGTATAGTTGATAATAGAATGTCATACACTAATAAAGGTAAAAATGAAATTGTAAAAATACAACCATCCCAATTGCTAGCAAACATCCCATCAAAAGATTATCCATCTATTCCAATTAGAAAATATGATAACTTGATTAATCACTTTGATTTAACCATTTTAGACACTGATTGGAAAAGGTTTTATCTAAATGGGCAATCTGTAACTTTTAGTTTAAGATTTAAATAAATTTTTGTTATGTAACCATTAATGGGTTATATAACATAATTAGATAATATTAATCTTCTTCACCCCAACGTTCTTTCAAATCTCTTAATTCCTCAAAATCGATACACCAATCTAAATACCTAGATGGATGCCATGCTACTTCCATTAATTCATCATGTAATGGTTTGTAAAATAACTCTTTATGCTCAATCTTATATTCACTTAAATCAACACTTACATATAATTTTTTTATTATAAAATTTTTATCAAATACATCAATTTTACATTCATCATCATGATAAGCAAGATAAACATCATTTTCATAAAAATGACCAATTTCCATTCCGTTTGCAATAATCATACCATAATTTGGATCATATTCATATTCATATTCATTTTCAAGAAAATCATAATTAGCTATTTTTAAAATTTTTTTCACAAATTTATTAGTGTTAATACCACTAACTCCAAAATTTATTTCTTCACCAAAATAAATATAATGTTCAAAAACATAATTTTTATTATAATATTCTACATCAAAATTTATTGGATAATAAAAAGTAATTTTTTGATTATAATAAATTATATATTCCCTATTTTTTGTTAAATTTTTTAATAAGTTTTCTTTTATTTCTTCTATAAAATCGCAAATATTAAGCTTCTTATTGTTTAAATATTTAAGATTTAATTTTTTCATTGTTTTATTTTATTTTATATTTTTTCTTTAAATCAATTTTTATTTTTACATTCTTTACAAGAAGCTTTTTGTTTGCCGTGTTCGCATATTTGTGATCCGCCGCATTCTTTACATTGTTGTTTTTGATTATTGTGTTTACATATTTGTGTTCCCCCACATTCTTTGCAGCGATATTTATATCTATTATGCTTACAATTATACCTATTACAATCATTACAAAATTTTTTTAATTTCCCATGATCACAAATAATTTTGCTAGTTGCGACAACTTTTTCAATTAAATTAGTAATTTCATCATCTTTAAATTTTTTAATTTCATCAATTAGCTCTTTTTTACTCATTTTTGATCTTCCTTTAATTTCTAGATCTTTTGCCATTAATTTTAATTCATAAGTATATAAATCTCTTAATTGTTCCATTTAGATTTTTGTTAAATATTGAACGTCTTTAAATCAATTTTATTCTACGCCTTATTTTTGTTATGTAACCATTTATTAGGTTATATAACATAATTTTTTTATTCATCTTGTTTTTCACAAATTCTACAAAACCATCTTTGTTTTCCATGAATACATATTCCTCTCCCATTACATTCTTTACATTGATACCTCCTCCGTTTATGCTCACAAATACTACCACCATTACATTCAATACAGCGCGATTTCTGTTTTTTGTGTTCACATATTTGTGATCCTTCACATAACATACAGTAATATTTTAATTTATCGTGAATACACTTATACTTATTAGTTTTTGTTTGTTTTATATGAGGAGTTATAAAATTTTCTAAAGCTTCAATAAGTTGTTCTTTACACAGCCTATAATATCTCGGTATCCTCCTCTCTTTGGCGAGGAGTTTTAATTCTTTCACGTTTTTCTGTTCCATCTTTATCAAATCAATTTAATCCTTTAAATCTGTTTTTAGAATTCAATTTTTTATAAAATCTTTGTCAAAATTAGGCAAAACCTAAATTGTCTTGGAACCCGGCATCAATTTCACATAGACTATGTTAGGGCTGACTCCGTGTCAATTTCATATAGGCTTGGTGGCGGTTTGGCGATGGCTTTGCGGCAGCCTATCCGCACTATTCATTGATTATCAGAAACTTAACAATTTCACAGAGGTACCCGCCCGCCCACCCGATCATCCGACATGTACTTTGTTTAATCTTTGATTATGTAATGAAATCATATATTGTGGCCGGCTCCGTGTCAATTTCACATAGGCTTGGCGGCGGTTTGGCGTCGGCTTGATATCGGCTTGGCGGCGGCCTACCCACACTATTTATTGATTATCAGAAACTTAACAATTTCACAGAGGTACCCACCCGCCCACCCGATCATCCGACATGTACTTTGTTTAATCTTTGATTGTGCGAAATCACAGACAAAATCTTTGTCAAAATTAGCTTATAAGCTAAAATTGTCCTGGAACCCGCTTTTTACATCTACTCCCACTGTTGATTGCATAAACCTGCTTAGATGAAATGCAGGGCTATAGTTCTTTGAGCTCAACACGAGAAGATACTTGATTTTCTTCCTTTGTTTTCTAGCAAATGTTTTTTGGACAAAGTTACTCGAAATTCTAAGAATCGCGAAGTGCATTTTTCTTCTGACGCTGAAAAATATTTTAAGATATTTTTTAACATCAGAAAAAAAAATACACTTCGCGATTCTTAGAATTGTCCCTCTTATTAAAAAGAAAAAGAAAAATAAAGTCGACAGATGGGGCCAGAGCCCCGCCGGGTTCTGAACCCAAAGCTTTAAATTGAACGACGGCAGATAAGCGGCCGTCGTCAATTTAAGCTGTGTCGACAGTTACAGATCCAAGCGCCTAACCACTAGACCACTTGGCGTTTACATTAAAAACCCGGGCAAATTTAACTAGAAGTAGGTTCTGGTCCTGTTGTTTGCGAAAACAATGCAGTAATGTATCCAAGTAATTTGCATTCGGAGAAATGCGCACGTGCTTTTGGTTCCCCGACTACTTTTTCTTTAGGAATATTTTAATTTAGTTTGGTTTGTTTAGAAAAAGTTAGAAATATTTCGCTCCTTAGAAAGTATAATAAGTCAACTGAATCTAAAATATTTCCTTCCTTGTACATCCACTCAATGGTAAATGATGTCTAGTGATGGTAAATGATGTCTAGTGATGGTGAATTATGTCTAGTGATGGTAAATGACGTCTAATTATGGTAAATGACGTCTAATTATGGTAAATGATGTCTAGTCATGGTAAATGACGTCTAGTGATGGTAAATGATGTCTAGTGATGGTAAATGATGTTTAGTGATGGTAAATGACGTCTAGTGATGGTAAATGACGTCTAGTGATGGTAAATGACGTCTAGTGATGGTAAATGATGTCTAGTGACGGTAAATGACGTCTAATGATGGTAAATGATGTCTAATTATGGTAGGTTATGTCTAGTGATGGCGAATGATGTCTAGCGGTGGTTAGTTATGGTGAATAATGCTTAATAATGTGGAACAATATATATTTATATTAAGTTACGTCTAATGACCTCAAATGACGTGTAGTTCCTTATACGGTAGTGGGATTTTTATGAGGGTCATCCATTTGGTGTATACAGGACATGAATTTATTACCAGTCATTTCGTACTCATGCTTCTCCCTCTTAGGCGTGTTCGTTGAGGAAATCCACTGGGTGACGAGTGCTGGCGCAAGACACTTAATCGCCGAGCGGACTGTCCCCGCACAGAAAAGCTGTACGAGACTCTTGGGAGGAGGGTATCCATGCTACAAATAGACCAGCAGAGTTCTTGTTGCAAACAAAGTGCTGTACGTTTTACCCTGCGCGCAGCTGGTTTCAGTGTAACCGAACACTTAGCTTAGAAACCAACTGCTATCGGAGGGTAAGTCGACATTCGGTGTAAAATGGAAGGCCAAGGAAAGGAAAATGGAAGGCCTCTTTTCATCAGTTGGACCTAAATACACAGAAAATGTCTGGTTGGTTTATCCCTTTTTCAGTTATTCTCGATAACTTACCTTAATGTGCCTAACTCAAGAAAACGATTATAAATCAACTGGAGGTTGGATACGAAACGACTCGGATTGATCACGAATGGTAGGAATTTGGGTTCGAAACAACTGGATTCCATTTGAACATATCTCCTCCGAAGGTGACTACTTGTTCTGTTTCCGTCTGTAACAGAAAACTTGAAAAAATTCTAGCGCGCTGATTGGCTAAGACCAGGTCAATTAATCCCAAACAGAGCAGAAGGTTGAAATTGGTGCAGACATTTGAAATTAATGTTTTGCATGTATATTTTTAACAAGAAATAAAATTATTTCGAGTACAATTTTGTATAAATAAGCACTCAACAACAAATTGCACTCGCCCAACAGGCTCGTGCAATTTCTTCAGTCTTTGAAAAGTTTTCTTGTGCTCATTTATTCCAAATTGAAGTCGAAACCATCCATTTGGTTATATATACAAATTTGCCGCGCGCATTTGATAAGCAATTTGGTAATCCTAACAAACCTTTCACAGCTGGAATAATTTACGTTTCTCCTGTGGATTAGAAATAAGCACAAAGGCGCAACACTTGCACGATTAATTCAGACACTAACTGAAAGCAAGCCAGTCTCGTCAACTTATGAATGACTCTTTTATTACAATAAAGAATATGCCATTGCTACATACACGACGGGGATGTAAAATTGCCTAGAAATAAAGTCGCTTGAAATCAACTTTTTAAACTCAAACCTCAACACTGCCGGAGGAAAACTAACAGCCACACAGTATAAGTTATTTTAAGCGACGTATTGTCCGCGGTTTTCCTTTTGGCAATCATAACTAATGAACTTAATTGAGCCAACGCATCACTCCTGTCACAGCCTCCCACGAAGACATTCTCTCGGCTTCGTCACGCGTTCCCTCCCATCCAATAGAAGGAACGCGTGACGAGGCCCAGAGAAAGTCTCCGTAGGAGGCTAGTCCTCTCAACGATAAAATACTTTCTCATAGCTCGATTAAGGTAACTATTGCACTCGCCAACGCCTCGTTAGTGCTGACCTTACGCAAGTGGATGGCGTGCACCAGGAGATAGCAAAAAGTGTTGTGTGACAAAGCGTCTTGTGCGACAAACCGTGTTGTGTGACAAACTGTCTTGTGCGACAAAACGAGCTGTGTGACAACCTTAACATTTGGCGCAATTCCCGGTTTGTATCAACGTCTTTTCCATGTGGGATGCGAGAATATTTAGGGCGGGTTAGGGTCGGGTTTCGCTGTTTGTTAGCCACATTTTCTGTTGTTTTTCCCTGACTTAAACATCTAACAAAAGGACCAATGCATCTTGACCTTGTGCCCGAATCAGCCAATTACCGACGCCGTGTAAATTGATATTCTTGTTGAAAACACGAGCATGAAGTGGCCGTCTTGCTGGAGCCGGCATCCTATTGTGAAAGGTCATTTACTACTTTCCTTTACGATGTTATCACGCGGCTCACCATTAATAACGGGACGGTCCCATTAATTGTATTGTAACCCAATAAGGCGGTTTTCAATTCACCGTTGATAGGCAATTGGCTAAAAAAATCTCCCACTACTTTTAAAACCAATGAGTGTGTAAAACGTAATCCAATCAAGACTAGCCCAACGCGCTTTCCCGCGCTAAACTCGACGACATGAAATCAGTTTCAGATCTGACTGGTTCATTCAACTGTGTAATATCCTGACTGATTCATTGGACTGAGTGACTGGCCCGAGTAATTGGCTTAGTTTCTGTCGCTTTACAAGAATAGGCTACAAGCCGCTTTAACGACCCCCCCCCTCCCCCCTCCCCACAAAATAAAACCAACCAACAAACACAAAACAATAAACAAACAAAAAATTTGTTTTCAGAAAAAGTAAGAAAACTTTCCACTTTGGTGGGTCAGTCCTACTATCAGTGATAAGCCGCGTGCAAATCGCAAAATAACCTAATTGTGTCGGTGTTTCTTAAAAATATCTCTAATACTTCCCGACGATTTCGGAATAAAGGCTAAAAGGATTTTGTTCCAGGAACAAATGCCGAAATGTCCTACCCTTTGACAATTCCTATTCATAAGGAGATAATGGTCGCGGAGACGTCAGTTCAGATGGGGAGAAACTGGGTAAATCAAACGAGTTGATTAAGTAAGTTATACCACCGTAAGGTAAAAGGGACGTTTCGAGCGTTAGCCCTTCGTCATTCGCTCCGACGAAGGGCTAACGCTCGAAACGTCAGCACCTCTCTTTTACCTTACGGTGGTATAACTTACTTAATCAACTCGTTTGATTTACCCAGTTTCTTGTGTTTCAATTTCCCACCGACGCAGCACCAGTTTCTTTAGAAACTATCCCCACAATACTTGTTAAGTTCAGATGGGGGCCTCACTTTCGCCAACTCTTTCTGGTTGTGGGGACATTTCGAATGGAGAAAGTAGACAGTTTATTGCCACCCGGAAGAAAAAGCAGAACGATTCTGAGGAATACGACGAGGAGGGCAAAGAAGATGGGAATCACACAAATCACAGAAAAGGCGCGCAAACGAGAGAACAACACATGCAGATATTTACAAACATTTTTCACCGCGGGAAAACAAAGGAAAAGAGGACTAACTGGATCATTTAACCAACCCCAACTTCTTTGCCTCTGTTTCGTAGATAAGAAGACGCCACATTTTTACCACAAACACTTCGGCTTCCTCGTCTAAAACCTGTGGAACAAAGCGAACGTGTATGAGTCAAAGCGAATGTGTACGAGTAAAAAGCAAACGTGTCGGAGTCAGCGTGCGTGTATGAGTAAAAACGAACGTGTATGAGTCACAGCGAACGTGTCACTCAAAGCGAACATGAGTCAAAGCGAATGTGTACGAGTAAAAAGCAAACGTGTAAGAGTCAGCGTGCGTGTATGAGTAAAAACGAACGTGTATGAGTCAAAGCGAACGTGTCACTCAAAACGAACTTGAGTCAAAGCGAATGTGAGTCAAAGCGAATGTGTACGAGTGAAAAGCAAACGTGTAAGAGTCAGCGTGCGTGTATGAGAAAAAACGAACGTCTGTGAGTCAAAGCGCAAATTGCACGAGTCAAATTGAGCGAACAGTGGGTAGCACACTGTGTGTCAATCCTCCATCCTGTTATATGGATCACGTAGTGTTGGACTTTTCTTTTGCCCGCCAGTTCTTAAAGAGCACAAAAATTCCCATGAAATATACGACTATTTGTTCTCAGACAGTGACAAACCACCGAGAACAATAGAACAACCACAACAACGACGACGAAAAAACAAAACCCCAAAATATCAACAATAAAACAAAAAACAATAACAATAAGAATGACGACTTAACAAGACAAGTTTGAACCGCTACACAGGGGTCAACTTTCACTATTGGCGTATAACAACATATACACTTCAAACATTAAACACAACACATTCCACTCAGGGTGCGTTCCTTTGATATGATCTGGATTTGGATTTGTGATCCGAGATCACACGGATCATGGCGCATCAAAGGAACCGATGAATCCACTCTGGAGAAGGATTCATCGGTCCCTTTGATGTACTATGATCCGCGTGATCTCGGATCACAAATCCAAATCCAGATCATACCAAAGGAACGCACCCATATCCCTCTGTCCCACTGAAACGGCATGCATTAATTATAAACTGGAAAATGGGGAGGGCATTGCGTTTTTCTAAACCGATCTCCCGCAATGGCCTTCGCCGTAACACAAACCTGACAGAAAATTTCCAAAACAACCAATAGGAACGTCGACAAACCCTCACGCGGTTTTCATGATTGATGCCTTGTGAATGATATCATGCAGTAGTTTTGTTTATGCGGTCGAGTTTGATACCAGATAAATTCGCTAAAAGGGACGTCGGTCGTTTTGAACTTTTAGGTCGCGCTCGCCTTACGATTAAAAAAAATTGAAGCGAAACAATTTTAATCGAAGAGAGCATTCTATAACCTGAACATTGATACATAACTTGTAGTGGTTCTATTTAAGACAGCGCGGTAATAATATTTTTGGCTAAGGACACCCGCTTAGGTTAACAGTAACCTTAAGGATAAAAGGAGAGAGCGTTCTTACCATTGATACATCTTCCAGGATATGTTTTGGTGAACTTCGAGCAATCACCTGAACACAAAATCAGACATAAAGCTTGAATAACAAACTTTACACATTTAATAAATGAAAGATCTTCGCAGTTAAGTTAGCAACATAATCAGTTGCTAAGACAAGACATGATCAAGGTCAGTTGGTTACAGCGTTGCACCGGAATCGAAAGGTCATGAGGTCGAAACCCGTTCAAGCCTGAATTTCTTTCAGGCCTTGTCTCAAGCGACTGACTATGCTGCTTACATAACTGCGAGGATCTTTCATTTAAAAATTATTCGCTGAAGGCGAAGTGATTATCGGTGAATATTCACCGATAATCACCGAGCCTGAGGCGAATAATTGTTTTAGTATAAATACATAGGTGATTATTTCAAAAAAAGAAAAAAAAAAGCATTGTACAACACGAAAAAATTATATTTCATCAAAAGCGCGCGAACGTCTGGCAGCCATTTTGTTCGTCGAGGTGATTATCGGCTGATAATCCGAGATGGCGAACCAATCAGAGCGCGCGGTTTTGTATAATCACCTGAGTATTTATACTAATCCGCATTAAATATCTTTCCACTGCAGTGCACATATATGACATTTTCATATATATATGTTGTAGTTCAAATTTTATTTTCCTTTATTTTCTGGTATGGACAAGGATAAAATTGAACTACAACATATACAATCAAAATTTACACAGTATTCTAACACCAATCCAGGCACGAATACTGTCACCCTTCCCACACAACACACGATATCCATGTATGATACACGACGAACCCATTTACTCCGAAAATCTGAGTAGCAATTCTCAGAAGTGAAAGCCATGCACTTCCGTTTATCTTAGTTCGGAGAATCTGGTGCTTGATCGATCGGAAATCTTTTGAGTTGATTAATTCCTCAATTCACATCATATGTTCACATGAAAATGTACTGATATGGTGAAGAGAATTCGTATATTGACTCAGCATCCCTAGACAGCAAAATGGTTGCATTTTAGCAGCTTTCTAGGAGTAATCATTTTTGTCCAATGTCTACAGAAATTGTCGCAATATTCACATTCGCCCTCTGATCAAGCTGTATCCATAGTTTACTACAATCAGGAGCCCATCATGGGCTCCTGCTACAATATACAAAAGAATGGTTTCATCAAACAATTTGATAAGGTAAGTGGTAACACCGAAATATTTTTGCTGCCTTAAAAATAGGTCCGCAATGCGGACATGTGTCGCTTACTAGACCACGTGACAGGCGGTTCATTATCAACTCGTTTGATGGACCACTTTGTGTTTTTTGTGTTTTAATCAACCGACGCAGCACGAGTTTCTCTCGAAACTTTTATGCATAAAACACCTTTAAGCTTTCAATAGGAATAAAGCACAGTTCAAGAGCATGCATAGATGGTACAAAATGGCCGCGCGTAGACAAAATTTCTCTTTGCGTGTTGAAAAATAATACACGAGTGACCACAGCGAGCGAGTGAGATAACTTTCAAGACCAAAAGAGGAGTTTCCTGTCTCCAAGCGACCATACAATTTTCTTTTTATCTATATGAAATTTAGTCATATACCGAGTACCGAGTGATGGCAAATCGATAAAATGCTAAAACCGCTGGCGGTATCAACGCATGTGTGATATCATTTTCATCAATTTGCTACCACTTGGTGTTCTTCCAACTTTTATAAAACAAAGAAGAATAACGTGGGCCGATCAAATATTCCAAGGGTTCGTAAGCCTTCTCACCTTACTACATATAAAGTCTGTTAACGTCACCTCCTCTTCGCCAATATATTCTATAATTTTTTTATTCACCCACGGACGTATCCTGCGATCTACAAGACCCTAAAACGAGCCAATCAACAGCTAAGTAACATGCAATCCAAATCACAAACGGCTCGCTCAAAGACTTTTTACAGGGATTGACACAGATAGCAACTTACAATATTCCTTAGAAGGGGGGGGGGGTGAGGGGTGGGGGTGGGGGTAGGGCTGCATATTGAAGCCCCTGTTTTAAGACGCTCAAATACCTTCACATGAAACACATTTGCTGTGGTCCCAGCAAAGGGAACTCAACGATCACTCCCTTGTTTTCTCATCACAAGAAGTATGACTATGCGTTGCTGTGTTGCAAGGGGAAATTAGACATTGATCAAGCATTGGACTTGTAAAGCCCAGTTTCAACAAGAGAACGCATTTACATGACAAAGGGAAACGATGAGGGGGTCGGGGTGGTGGAGTAGGTTGGGGTGAGCGAGCCAGCAAACAGACAAACCAGGTAAGATGTACTTACATCACGTGACAGTCCGAGTGTCCGACCAGATGACAAGCCAATCACAACAGCTACTATAGTAGCGCTTCGAACTCAGTCAACAAATCAAAAACCGCAAGACCTACTGAATGTACTTAGGAGTCAGCCGTTTCTCGAAAGCCCCGATAACTTACAGAGCTCAGAGCTCCATCTTCAGGTCGCAGTCTACTAAAAGTTTACGTAAATTTTTATGTAGTTCTTGACACAAAAACCAACAGAACGTTAACGTTAACTGAAAATTGCTAGGCTCAAACTTAAAAGCCAACAAAACTGTGATTCCCGTTGTAAATATTGCGATCATAAAATCGCTTTCTGGGTTCGGTAAGTTACCAGGCCTTTTGAGAAATGGACCCCAGAAGAGCTCTGGTGAAAAGTACCGTAACGTTTGCAACGCGCGGTAGGAAATAATGATGATAATAAAAATCATAATGATACTTATAATTGTAATGATATCGATGATGATACCGATAATAATAAACATACATATAGCGCATATCCAGTGCTGTTCGAGGCCCACAACAGCGTTCCGCTTGGCACTTAGAGGAAATGGAGGTTGACAGTCGAAAAACAAGGTTCTGGTCAGGACCCGAAACAAAGTGAGAAAGAGAGGGTAAATACCTGGTCAACTTCGTTCCAATCCAAACTATAAGCAAATAGCTCATCTTTAGCGGTAGGTATACGTTCTATAAGCGACTTAATAGTCCGTTTCTTATCTTCAGCTTCGTTAGATTCCTCCTTTGACCCTTCCTCCTCGTCGAGTTTCACCAGCTTCCGCTTGGGGGCTGCACCGGAAGCGTCGTCATCATCAGCGCCACCAAACACCGCCTCCAGTTTCCTGCGACTCGCCTGGCTGGCGGCTGAAGGCTGCAAACACAAGGAGCTACTTCAGGAAGAAATCATGTTTCTCTCCTTGTTACATAAACGAAGTAGGGATATTCACTTAGACCAAGCTTCACTAATGGACCAAAGGCCCGTTAACCTTTTAAGCCACAATATCAATATTCATTTTCTCCTAACTGTTCTCATATATTTGTTTTGGTACTAGTGAGGAGAATTTGTTTAAATATAAATACAACTATTTTTTGGTGATCATTTTCGTTATTCTCATAACATGAATGGTTGACGAACAGTGAATATTTTAATAAGAAATTGGATACTGGTCAACCGAACGTTTGTGCAGTTCTCGGCGTACAAACCAGTTCGACATGCAATTAATCTAGAATTGCCAGAACAGCAAATTATAATTCTTACTAAATATTGTTAGCACAAATAGCTTTCTAGTCACTTAAAAAATCCATTAATAATTCATAAGGAAAACACAAAGGAAATTAATGTTTAATGAGTGTCTATGTCTGATATGATGTTGTAGTTCAATTTTATCCTTGGTTCAAATTTTATTTTCCTTTGTTTCAAACTCATTATCATACATAACCATACCAGAAAACAAGGTTAAGGTTGTGTTCAATGTTCTTGGTCAAAATACACCAAAATCCAAAGTTTAGTGTGATAATCAGTAGTTCTACATAAGAAGTCTTTGAAGCCGTTCAATAAACTCGCATTTCGTGCTTTATCAGATACGAAACATGTGGCGTAGCCAAGTCATTTATATGTGATGAAGCTCTCCTGCTCGTTCATTAAACTACACTTCAAGGTACCGGTTCTTTTGAAAAAAGGTACCCTGACTCGCAGTTTCATTTAGTATATACCAACTCAGCAACCTTGGTATTTTGAGAGATATGATTGGTTCACTATCTCGGGATATTCAACACTTTTCACCTCCTATGAGGTGAACGCCACCGTGGATTTTGAGAAATCCTAGTGCAAATGATTTTTGATAAAGTAAATTGGCCGGTGTCAGTTCTCCCTTTTTGAGGTTGCTTCATTGGTGTATAATAAAACATTTATTCTATTCGATCTCGGTGAATAACGGCTTTAGGAATATTTACCTCGTCGATTCGCAGTTAGGTAAATATTCTGCCACTATTTAACCGATTTCTGAGAATAACTGACAAATATCAGACACACGTTTGACATTTTGCTTCTCTTATTACTTATTACAGTGTAACGTTTTTTCTTGGATCTCTAAGACAATTAAAAGGACCATTAGTCTCACCAAGCTACTGCTCAGTTTCATCTCAAACCCAAACGCCTTCTTTGGTGCAGGCTCAAGTTCAAACTCACGCTCTTGCCCATTTTCCCTCCCTCTTTTTACGCCGGTAGCGACAGGAGAGGAATCAGATGACTTGGGGCTTGAGGACCAGTTAGATGCAGGCGCGGCTTCCACTTGAGGAATGAACTGCGAAAAAAAAAATACATATTTGCCCTATTGCGAAAGAAAACTAAACAGATAATACGCTTGATACAAATCTTACCACTACACCAAGGGCAATAAATCACCGTATATCCTCTATAAGCCACCCGGGAGGAGGAAACGTTTGATCCAGAGAAGGTCACGTTTAACGCTCCGCTAAAGAAACTTGAAATTAAGCTTAAACATTTTGTTTTTGTTTGAAATCTCCTTTTATTAGTGACTAAAAAGTAGCTTACACGATTCGAGTCTTCGATCGTCCTAGCCCGGTCCTTTTTGCTTGAACAAAATGTTTAAGCACTGTTAAGAGTTATTTGCAAGCTTCTTACGATCGATGTAACGCAAAACGTGACCTCCTTGGACCGGCTGCGAAGCGTTCGCTCTCACCCGTGTGGCTTAATCATTCAGCATTATAGGTTTACCCTATTTGAGTCGACGTAAGAGACACTCCCTAATGTGGTGTTGGGTGTCCTGTGCACTTTTGGGTTACCTGTGCATGCTATAAGCGGGAGAAATCGAGAAATACTAAGGGGTTTGTCGGTTCCCAATCGGCGCCATTTTGAAACGTCAAAATAAAACCCAGCATGCCCGTGTTCATCTGCGCCATCCTGAAACGTCACAACACCTGCGCGAGCACCTCCCTTGTGGCCTTGTGCTTCGTTCTCAATACAATGAAACACCGATATAACGAAGAACCTACTGGTTAAAAAGTATTTTGATTCATTGTATCGCCATTTCCCCCGTATAATTTACTACAGTATATACTAAAACAACGGATAGCGCTGAAGGTGTGCTACTTACCTCCGAGCAACTTGCGAGTTTTTCGCTTCGCCGCGTGAATATGGTGTCCCGGTTTACATCCGCAACATGTACGGACGCGAAACGCGCCAAGTACGGTTTAACTTAACAGTCAGATCTGATGACAGGGAAAACTTGTATCTTGACAATGGAGCTTGAACATTTCAGTTACATCCCAACCGACTCTGCGCAAAAATTTCGTCTTCGGGAACCGTCACGAAACGAGACGCTATTTTGATTCATGTCCCAAAGCAGTGAATAGCCAGGGATAGTCCGAATTACGGGAGCCAACAAAAATGCACAAACGTTACTACCCACTGATTTGGTTTATAACAAGGAAAATAAACGAGTCCAACCTGTGGCTGTGGTTGCGGTTGCGGTTGAGGCTGAGGTTGCGGGGTAACTGTTGGCATGAACACTGGTTGCAAAGTTGGTTTAAAATCCTCCTCTTTTTCGCTTTCTTTTTCATCCTACATGAGAAAAAAAAAAAAAACTTTTAAACTCTTAGTACTTGGGTGACAAAGTGAAAATTCCGTTTAGCAGCTTTATAAAGTTTTATATAGTCCAAAAGTAGAGAAGTCTTCGTAAAGAATGGTCACATGAAAAAGTAAAAACCCACACTGTATAGTAAGACAAATAGTACCACAGTACAGCATTATTTAGCAGCTTTCCAAAGAATGGTGAAACTGTATGGTTTGATCCACAGATGAAAAAGATAGAACCACACTGTATAGTAAAACAAACAGTGCCACAGTACAGTGCTCTTCAGTAGCTTTACAAAGAATGGTCAAACTGCATGGTTTGATCCACGGGCTGGCCACCTTACATAGTTCTAACAGAGACTGGAAAATACTTCTATTCATTTTCTTTAATCAACTGAACATCATCATTCATCCATCATGAACATTTTCCATTTGTTTTGTTTCTACATAGTATGCACAATATATAGCATACTTTGAAATTATCAGCGAAGATTAGGAGGCCAATTCATTTTCAGCTTTCTCAAACTCACACCATGATGCATAATATATGTGTTGAAACACTCCATCTTGTGCCTGATATATGACAGAGAAATTGTTGTTTATGTTGTAGTTCAATTTTATCCTTGGTTAAATTTTATTTCCCTTTGTTTCAAACTCATCGTCAGACATTATCACACCAACAAAAAACAAAAAAAAAAACAAAGAAAAATAAAATTTAAACCAAGGATAAAATTGAACCACAATATTTTCATTGATATAATGTACCTCTGAATCCTCTAAGTCTTCTGGCTGGGTGTCTGCAATTCGTTCTCTAATTTTTTCAATTTCTTCCAATTCCCGCTGGTGATCCCTTTCGTCTGCCTCGATCTCCACTTCCCTCTCACGCCGCCGTCTTTGCAACGTGCTTCCCCTTGTGAGGTGAAGGAAACAAAACACGCTGTAACATTCATTCTAACCCATCAGCGTTGCACTTCATTTCGCCGGGCGCATCCAATACAACATTAAACAGCCTTGAATAACGTGCCACGGGAATCACTTCTTTGCACAGCGTTCAAACCTTTTAAGCTATGTAACGTTGTTAATCGCAATAAGATCTGATAGCATCCACAAGCGTTCGAAAACGTTTTACAATATTAAGTAGCGATCTACTTCCCACAATAAAGATTGCAGCACAGCATGGAATAGGACTGAAGTTACTCAGCCTGGTGAAGTATTCCACGCCACAAAACAACGTCCATAAGCGTTTGAGGATGTTTTACATCATTCTTTAGCATTTAAATTCCCCGAACAAAGGCTGAAGTACAGCATGGTACAGGATTTAAATTGCTTAGCCTCGTGCAGTGTATGAAGACACCAAACACCGTCCATAAGCATTCAAAGACGTTTTGCATCATTCATCAAGAGAAAATGAGGAAAGAGAACATAATCCCGTCTGATATGACAAGGGGACAGAATCTACTTTTAGCGCGGGATCTATTTGTATCTCATTCCATGGATGCGCAGTTTCCCCATGGCGCATTGAAATTACAACCACGTGATGAGAAGGACATCAGCCATTGGTCAGTTAAAATAGTTTCCGGATCTAAAAATAGATTCTGTTCCCTTATCATATTAAGAGAACCCAGTATGGAAGATGCGTTCTCTTACCTCATTTTCTCGTGACAGCATTCAAGGTTCCAGAATAGCGTTCAAAGCATTTTCAGTTGGTTAGGCTAATGCAGTAATCAAAGTCATCACACACCGTCCATAAGCGTTCAAAGACGTTTTATAGCACTAGGTAGCGTTCAAATTCCCACATCAACGGGTTTATGACAGCTTTTAACAGCTTGGATGACATTTTTAACTGCTACACTGGCGTCAACAAATTGTTACTTACTTGTAGTATTTGGGGTCATCTTTTTCATCATCATAATCTTCTAGGAATTCTAACAAATGTTTCCTTTCTCGCGCCTAAGTAGAAATACGTTGATATTCTTTTGATAAATATAACAAATCAAACACGTTTTCAGTGGCCATTGTTCTCCTGTAGACCAAAACATGACTTCACAAAATGACGGTGACGGAGAGGAAAAGAGACGTAACAATATCTTTGAACCTTTTTTCCAGCTTCTCAAAAGTCCCGCTACCTAAACGGACCCCGAGCGTCATTTTCAGGGCGAAGTCTACCGAATGCTTTTGTAGTTTTAAGCGTACAAACCAAACTAACATCCAAATTAGCGTGGAGTTAACAAATACATTGCTCTCTTTTAAGTTCTAAGTTAATGTTTTAAGTTTTGATTCCTCACCGAAATATTCCACAAGCATCAAAAACCTGGAGACTAAATCCAAAACCTCTCAGTTATTTTAGTCTGCAAGCTCTAATTCCTGCACAAATTTGTAGCTTTTTCCTTTGAGCCTTTATAATAATTATCAATGAAACAAATTGGAATGGATAATAACAATTTGTGTTTTTCTTTTGTGTCATGAAAACCAACAAAACTGTAATTTCCATTGTAAATATTGCGATCACAAAATAGCTTTCCGACCCAACGGGCCTTTCGAGAAACAAGACCCTGAACCAAAACCCAAAAAATTGCCTCCAGACGTTGCTTTGATTTGCACGGAAGAATGCGAAGTGAGTTCGTGAAACAACAAGAACATTTCATTAATAACCGCATACTTGCGATCCATGACCGTACGAGGATTTACTGCGTTACAGCAAAATTTTCTCAACACCTTTCGTCTGAAATGATCTTGTCAGTTAAGTAGATTTGACACTCCTGAAATTCTCCAATTCTCCAAAATTAACAAATTGGAAAGTGCATGATATTCATTTAGGAGAAATACCACTCAGAACAGAACTGACCTGCTCATCCTTCTTCTCGCCTTCTTTTTCCATTTCTCGTTCGTATTCCCTCCCTCTTTTGCGTTCACGCGCTTCCCAAGTTTTAAGCCGCTAAAGGACAAGGAAAGCACACAATACAGTGAATATATGTGAAAGTTCCAACTATCAGTAAAACTTGGAATGTACTACCCACAACGAAACTTAAGTCACCCCTGAGGAAAACACCAGACCTGCGTGTCGTAACGTCGGTAAGAGCAACCTTTTAAAATTACATTCATTATTTCAAACCAGTATGGCATCAAACTGTTTTTATTGTTGGGATAGTTTCTAAACAAACTGGTGTTGCGTCGGTGGGGAATTGAAGCACAAGAAATTGGGGTAATCAAACAAATTGATAATGTAAGTTTTATCACCGTACGGTAAAAGGGAGGTGCTGACGTTTCGAGCCGGAGCGTTAGCCCTTCGTCGGAGCGAAGGTGCTAAACATCAGCACCTCTTTTTTTACCTTACGGTGGTATAACTTACTTTATTATGTCTCACAGTTAGTACGCGCATTGTGATTGGTCAATTTAGCGGGCCGCACTTCACTGTACGGCCCGCTAAATTCAAAAGTTTGGTTTCATATAATAAATATCTTACAAACCTCGTTTTCTCGGTCCGTACTGTAAGTTACGGACCTCGAACTCAGTTCGCATTTATGGCCTGCTCGCTTCGCGCTTGGGCCATAAATTCTAGCGAAAAAAACTCGGTCCGTAACTTACGATACGGACTTCGAACTCGGTTAGTAAGATGTATTTATCAATTCGTTTGATAACTCCAACTTCTGTAGCATTTCTTTCAACTATGTTCTATACTCTTGCATGCATATTCCGATCAAGTACCAGGGGAACTGGATCAATGATTCTTCCCAAGTCTTTCGCATCTCCACATGCTCTGCAGCCTGACATTTTAGGGACTCGCGATTATTTACAAGGAAGACGGGGTGAGAGGGGGGGGACGAAGGCTGGTACAAAGACATGTGGGAAGGGTCCCTTAGTCTTGTGCCAAGAAAAAGAAAACACGTAGACATTAATGCACTAAGCTAATTCGAATCAATATCAGTTTCTGGGTAACTGTGCACCTACCCCTCCCCTAATCCAAAAAGTTATAATGAGTTAAAAAGTTAGCGTTAATGTTGGTTTAGGGGAGGGGTAGGTGCACGGTTGCCCAGAAACTGATATTGATCCGGTAATTCAAAGTAGTCTGATAAACATCAGTACCCAGCGACCAATTAAGTGGGATGAGCACGCAGTGGTTTTATCAACGTTCAGAATAATTTCAACGTGCTCCAGATATGGCGCTGAATCAGGGCTCGCGTTGTGGAAGATACAGTGTAGGAAGCTTATAGGAAGGCAAACACCACCACGACGACGACGACGACGACGGTGAAATAATCACATTGCTTTTCTGTTGTACTGTTGGAGGCAGGCTTTACACGTGCACTTTAATTGTCTCAATAAATTAGCGTTATTTCTTGACGACGGTGTCGGCGTGTTTTGTTTAAACTCCACAAAGATCTTTTTGATGCAAAATGAATATATGAAAGACCATGTATTTGAACTGCGGAGTAATATGTAATGACATTAATTGATCATCGCAGTTATGTACACAACTTAAGCAGCTGTGAATGACCGGCTCCCAGTTGGCTTGATAGCTCAGTTGGTAGCGCACTGCTCCGGTATCGCAGAGGTCATGGGTTCGAATCCCGTTCAGGCCTGAGTTTTTTCAGGCTTAAATTTCCCAGCTGTTTAAGTTGTGTACATAACTGCGAAGATCAATTAATGTAATTACAAAGATCTTTTTGTTATCAAATACATATGTTCCCTTTCAGGGCTTTTAAACCCTCGACCGCTAAGAATAAAGACCTAACTTCGTTGCTCACCTCTTGGTAGGCAGCATCTCTTTCCCTCTGTTTTCTTTCTCGGCGCCTTCTGTCGGCTTCCTCGTCTTCATCATAGTCACGATCTCTTTCTCGTTCTCGTTCGGTGTCACGATCTTTTTCGCGCGCTTTCTCACGATCCCTATCCCTATCCCGATCCCTGTCCCTGTCACGGTCACGATCACGGTCACGGTCACGATCACGTTCGTCGCGATCTCTATCACGCTCACGCTCCTTATCGCGTCGTTCTCTTTCCTCACGTTCGCGTTTTCTTTCTCGTTCCCGTTCCCGTTCTTTCTCTTTTTCCTTTTCTCTTTCCCTTTCACGTTCTCTGTCTTTGTCTTTCTCACGGTCGCGTTCTTTTTCTTTCTCTTTCTTTTCCGATTTTTCTTCTTCTTTCCTCTTGTCTTCTTTCTGCAAAACACAATCCAGAACAAGAAACAACCGGGTTAGCTTATGCGCAAGATACCTCGACAATGTTTCCTAACAATGTAACACCTATGGGTAACTATGGTGTAATAAACCATGATAGCGCCATTTCACTTGCTGTACTTTGGTAGCCACTGTGGACTCCCTGTGCCCGCACTCCCTTGATGCTGTCCAGCGGTCTCAAGGCAATGGACATGCGCTTTGTTCACCTTCCTATGGCCTGTGCTTAAGGGAAGCGACCAACAAACGAAAAGGTAGTGTCCAAAAAGTAAGTGAGCCTGTATGGAAAGGAGCAAAAGAACAACCGTCTCCTACACACTGACACACGTCACTTAGACAGCTCGGTGTCATCAAGCGATAATGATACTTACCGGAATCCCTGTATCCTACACTTGTTCCTGGTAATCTGCGGTGCCTTCTTGGATGTGAAAACTACTCTTACTACTAACAACATTACATACATGCGAGCGCGCGCACACTAACACACAAATATTTGCGCACGAACACAAATACATTTACGTTCACACGCGAACAACGCAAGCTCACGCACGAACACGCACGAACACGCAAGCTCACGCACGAACACGCAAACTCACGCACGAATACACATACATTCACGAACGCACACGAACGGTGTTGAACACGGACGAATATACTGACAATCACGCACCAACACACGAATGTTCACGCACGCACACACGCACAATTACTACAACGTAAAATTGTATCTACTTCTTGTGTGAGCACTTGGTTTCTTTTTGACAAGATAAACTGGACAAATTTCAGTGACTCAAAATCAAATATCGATAACGCGGAGTATCACACCTAAGGAACTTATGACTTGAAAACTCGAAATTTCCAGCTACTGGATAAACGTTGTGATACGACAAAGGTTTAACGATTTCCTGTTGTAATTTCTAGACTAGAGTATTCGGATCAATGTAAGTATCTGGGCAACTATGCACCTACCCCTCCCCTAACCCAACAAGTTATAATAAGTTGAAAACTTAGCGTTAGTGCTAGGTTAGGGGAGGGGTAGGTGCACAACGCCCAGATACTTTCATTGATCCGAGTATTCTTTGCTTAGTTTTGTTTAAGCAAACCGAACACCGCTCAGAGCAAAACTCACGGAAAAAGCTGTTGTATTCGGAATTACATCTCTGAAACGACAGCAGAAATATTGGAAAAATGTTCAAGAATTTCTTTCGTGTTGCAGGTATATGTACCTAGTCATCTTAAATCGACTAACGTAAATTTTAAACTTCAACGGTAATAGAGCACAGAAGGGTATTTGCATGCCATTAAATTTTTGTCCCTGTTGAAACTTTAGTTTGCAGTTTTTTGGGGGGCAAAGTAAAGGAGAGGTGATTCTGTGGTTTATGAGTACAAAAATCAAAACATTTTAGATAGAATATTACAATTACTTACCACCTTTCATCCTAGAAGCAGAAAATGCAGTACAGCATATCCCCATATCTCACCGACTCATCAATTAACTGTTTTGTTGGCCAACAATAATCCTGATTAAATGTTTATAAATTCCACTCAATAAAAAAAGAAACGTTACTTCTTCCCGAACATAGTCCCAGGAGGAAACGACGACAAAGTATTTGTCTTAGGAAAGAATTCTAACTTTTGTGATCACTAGTTTGTGGTATGTAATGATAAGAGGGGATTTGCACTCTAAAGCTGACATTCTACATGTATGTCTAGCCTTTATTTTCTGAATGAATATGTGGTACGCAACAGAACAGTCTATTGTTTTACGACTGCAGTTGTTGCAAGCTACCAAATCTTTCCCCTTAAACTATGGCACACTACATGCACTTGATTTCAGAAATCTACTGCGCAACGATTTGCTGGTGTTCAGGGACAAAATGGTAGAAAAATACATTCAGTTAAGCACCAGAAGGGCTCGAGAGAGAATGCGGTTTTCCAATGTTACTGTAAATCTTACAGTTTAAACAAAGATGTATTTCAAGCACACACACAATACTGCACCAATACATAGCTTACATGAATAAGTACGGTGAAAAGTAGAGACTTACCCGATAGGTGTCTCTGAAGCTGCGGATTTCACGCGACACTATGCTCTTCTTTTCTCGGTCCATATCCAATCCCTCGAGATTTTGCTGTAAAAAGAGGGCACATGTAAGCACAACAAGTAATGGTAATAGGACTGAGTGGAGTCCAATTCGGTCTGCAATCATACGAGTGATTAATAAAATCGGACGACCGCGTAGCGGGAGTCCGATTTGTTTAATCACGAGTAATTAATCGTAATCACAACTTAAACAAAATTGGTGATATATAAACGTCTTCTTTTATATCAAAACACATGAAATTCCAAGCTTTCTTTTTGCTAGCAGTGAAAAAAAAAAACCATTTCAGCGCGCGCGTGATGGCGCATACTGTCCAATTACTCAGGCATGACACGTACCGTCCTATTTAACTGTCCTATTAAGGCTGAAATCAGGGCAGTTGATAGCCAATCAGATTTGAGAATTTTGTTATAGTTATGATTAACCCTAAAATAGGTACTTAATGGAATTAAAAACTGTACGGGAACCATTAAGGAGCTTGAACTATAACCTTCAATTGTTTTTTTTGTTTCATTACCTTGTATATTTTATTATTATTATTATTATTTTTATTATTATTATGATTATTATTATTACTATTATTATTATTATTATTTATAGTCTAATTAGTGAACTCAGGGCTCCTATTGATAGCAGGCATGCTTTGTAAGCTCCCTGAATGGACTAACCTGGGGAATTTTACTTTTCTGATTTTAAATAAAGGCGTCTATTCTACAAGGGTTGGTGGCCTAGATCATTGTAGTGAAGGTGGGCTCCGAGCATTTAAATGGTATGATATCCTTATCATAATCATCTCGTCCCTAATACTCCTAATAATCATTTCACTACTAACCGTCAACAAACTCGTGCGTAAAAGACATGCAACACTTGCAATAATAAATTAGCATTCACATTTCTGTAGGAACAAACGTTAAGAAATTTACGATCGTTTGTCAGGGTCCCAAGATTTGGAATTCCTTACAACATTATCTGACTCTATTCCCTTTATTTTCATACTTTAACCCTTTCACTCCCAAGGGGTCTCCATTTGACGAGTAAAATCGTCTGGCGTTAGACAGAGTAAAATCTGTAAAGTCACTCTTGGGAGTGAAAGGGTTAAGGGAGATAGTTTTTAACCCTTTCACTCCCAAGGGGTCTCCATTTGACGAGTAAAATCGTCTGGCGTTAGACAGAGTAAAATCTGTAAAGTCACTCTTGGGAGTGAAAGGGTTAAGACCTCATTGAAAAAGTTCCCACTCAACAGAAGTCAAAGTTGAACTTGCTCACTCTCTCGTAATTGTCTACTTTTTCTCAACTATATCTGTACAGTATTCATTGTGGTTCCCATTGCAATAAGCCTTTAGCATATGTTGAGTTTCCTCGATAGCTTCATTAGTGCCTTGACAGTCCTGAGTAAATGTTGTAATGTTTGCGTGGTAAAATAAAAAAAATAAAATAAAACAGTGGTGTTAACAAACAGACTGTTACAGTTTGCTCCCCTTGCACTTGTAAAAGCCAAAACAAAAAAACAACGACAACAACAACAACAACAGCAACAAACTTCAATACACACCTCTGAGCCACTGTGGGAAGGTCGTAAGTTATCACCTGACATTAAGGAAAAACCGATAACAATAAATGCCAAACGACAATTACAACATAACAGCTCTGGGTAAAGAAGGCACAAAATTATTTTCTTAAGAAGAATTTATTTCAAATTTCACATGAAACGTGTCGAATTCTTGCTTATAAAGTAAAGCCAATATGAAAAGAAGCAATACAACTGTACCTTACATGCAGCTTTTTGTTTATTATTTACAAGTAGCTAACAGTGGCAATGGTTTATTAGTTGTTTACAATTAAAACAGGCAAACCAGCCAGTGGATGGTTTCAGCAAAATATGGTTAACAAAATTAAGAATTCTGTCAGGGATTGACATTTTCCATTTGCAAAACCCACACCTTTTTGCAGGGAGATTGTCTACATGTAACTGACACCAAAAGGTATTACATGTGAAACTGAACATGAAATTCTGTTTGGAATATGCCAATCTGAAAAACAGTACCACCTTTCTACATGTTCCATTGATCCCGGAAAATTTCCGCCAGAATGCCTGGGAAACTTGTGTTCCATTCAAATTTGCTTTCTAACCAGAATTTCCAGACACTCTTTGAAAAATGGTGAACCACCATTGTCTTTTTTTAGATTATAAAAGGCCAAAAAAGCTCATTAATCCTTCCAAATGTGTCAAAACGTGGAGTTTACAATTTGTTTCAGTTTGCAAGGGCACGAGCCAGTGAGATAGACAGTTTAAAAATTGTCATGACCTAACACCCCACTTACTCAAGTGTTTTGTATTCTCTAGTATTTCCGGTTATCTTTATCTTGATTGTCTACATGTACAGTACCTATATGTCAGATAGATGTTCACATTTTCGATTTTCCAGGCATTTTGTTCAAAGCTTAACAAGTCCAGATAAATTGAGCTTCAACTACAGGGCTATCTATGATATCATTCTATTATATTACATGTATATATACCTTCCACTTTTCTGTTCAAGGTTTCTACGTGATCAGAAAGGAGCTGGTCAATGGCTTGTTTGACTCTTCCATCCTCCATCTAAGTGAAAATAATTTTTGAGGGAAACGAAGATATTAGAGATCTTTTGTGGTTATCATAAAATTTCAGCTCAAGGAAAAACCATAAAGTGTACAAAATGCAATAACAGCCTCACGTACAAGAGTTTCATCATCAAGGTCTTCTCCGTTATCATCATCATCATCAGCCTCTCCATCTTCTTTCTTCCTTTCATCAGATTTCTGTTTGGCAAAACAACATTAATAAGTGTACACTGAGTGAATTGCCGGGGATAAGATTGTGCTGTAATTACCCTTTGCAAAAAGTAATACAACTGAAAAATGGCAGAACAGGATTGTCACGAATGTTGGAGATGTAAGAGAGTTAACACCACTGGGGCAGCTTTATTCTATTGCTTTCTTTCTTTGTCTCTTCTTTGGTGGAAAAGCAGCAAATCTGACAAACATCAAAGTACTGAAGCCTCCAATGTTGCCAGCCACTAGCCCATTTTGACAAACACGGTAGAATCTGAAAATATCTGGCTTCTGCACAAAAAGTGAGCAGAAATAACAGCAAGCTTTCAGGGAAAGAATAGAGATAAACATAGCAAGTTAATCAATTGTGAACAAACTGATACACAAACCAAAAAAGACAGGCTGACACGTAGGGATAGTAAAACCTTTAGTCCTAGCAGTTCTCCACTTCTGGCCAAGTTTACCTTATAAAAAGGAAAACTGAATGCCTATTCCACTTGGCAGTTTTCTATCATTTAACATAAACTCAGTGTTTGATACCAACTAATGCTAAATCACAAGAAATTGCTTGCTCGCAACATGTATATTAACATTTTTCAAGGTTCTTTACAAATAAAATAATACAACTAAACCAAAACTCCTCATTTTAGCCATATACACTGTGTGCACTGTTTTGTTAGTTCACCTTTTTGTTTCCCTTCTTTTCAGCTTTGTACTCATCTAAGTAGGTCTTGGTCTTAGCATCAACCTTTACCTTCAAATACAGTACAAAAGAGGATCAAAGCCTTGAAGAAATCTTTACACGCAGTAATTATTCCCACTGGGATGACAATCATTTTGAATATTATTTTCTTTTGAAGGAAATAAAAAATTAAAGGATTTTTGATAACTTTAAGTTTCAAACTAAATCAGCAAAGATACATAATAGATGAAGTTAATGAACATGAAAACGAAAGATCACTTATGATAAACTGCACTGTTGTTCTAACAAATTCATTTCATATAGGAGTTACAGAGCAAATTATGTGCATTTTAAGCAGAATATAAAACATTTGCAAAGATTCTGTTGTTTAGAGGTTGTTTTGTACTTACAACTAAAGCTTTGTCTCCCAGTGTCATATTGTGAAGCAATCTTATAGCCCTCAAGCTTGCTTCAGGGTCACCATAATCACAGAAGCCAAAAGCTGCAATTTCCATACACCAATACAATGTTATATATATGTGTATTAAGTTGATAAATTAAATTAAGGGGAAGCAAAGGATGATAGTGTGATATCTAATATCATTACAATAATGAACATGAATGCACTTTTGTCAGCAAACATTTCCTTCTCCCAGTAACACTGTGTTTCAAACCCATTACCAGATTAACATAAAGACTGATAGCATTTGAACGACTAAGAGCATTGACGTCTTACAGTATGTCAAACTCTGGAAACTTTTTATTAGCATACTAAATATTCTTCATTCATACACAGTGTTTTAAAAATCAACTGTTGGCCGTTGCATCCAATAGCAACTTTTTGATTTGTGACGCCAACTTTGCGTTGGGAAGATAATAAAATGAATAAAGCTTTTGATAAAAGAGCAAGGCGTCCACAAAAGACATTGCATTGTCCCTAGGGAATTTCGCGAAAACAGCGCTTGAACCCGCTGCAACACGCCGAAAGTGAATGTTGAGAAGTTTGGCTCAGTTTTCGGTACAATATATCCAGCAGTTTCTAAGAGAAGGTACCCTATATAAACTGCCAGATTGTGTCTAGGCTGTACAAGATACAGCAATGAGCTACCAAGTACATTTATGAACAATAAACTGAGCATTAGCTGTGTATAGTTTAATTTAATTCATTATTAAAAATTCAATTTAACTTTGCTTTTTAAAAATTAATATATTAATGAGAAAGTAATTAATAAATACTATTACTGTCTTGAACCAAAGAGATGAAATAACTGTGACAAAGTTATTAAAAGTATCTAGATTGTTTTAGATGTCTAACATTGTTCTAATTTGTGCCTTAAAATACTGGAAAATGAGTCTCGGAGAGTCTTGAAATTCAAAATTTTCTGGGGGGGGGGGGGGGGGGGGCATGCCCCCAGATCCACCTAGAGGGCAAGGCCCTTTGGGCCTTGCAACACTTACTACATTCAGTGTAACTTCTACTGATACAGTGGATCACAGTATAGTATATACAGTATTCAATAAAATGCAGCACCTTGCAACTTTCCTTTTGCCCCTTGCACACGTTTCCAGTTCACCACAAGACCACATTTCTGTTCCATAACCAAAAAAATCAAGATTCAGGTTAAAAACAAAGCAAAGTACTCAGACATAGGCAAGTCTTGCAGTTTTAAATGCACACAATGCTAAGATCTCTGTCTTCAGATCAGATAAAATGAAAAAAAAAGGGGTTGCCATTGCTGCACGCATATCTACACTGTACATGTACATGTAGGCAAAAGTTAACTTTAAACACTGTTTGAAAAGCTAATAATAGTTAATTCATGAATCCAATCAATTGTTATCATTGGAGAAACACAATATCCTACATAAACTTCATACAGTCTTTTTTGCAGATGTATTTTAGACTTTTATTGATGGAAAGCATCAAACACTTTGCTACAACCAATGTCTTTTTATGAACAAATTAATTACAGAGCAATTTCTGTGACTGCTTGTGATAAACAATTTGAAAACTACAGTGGTGTAGCCGAAAAGAAAACAGATAAATGTTCCAAAGGCCAAACAGAACTAACAAACCTACAACCCAAATAAATGACTTGCCAGATTCCACAGTGCACATACCTGTATACTGTACTATAGAATACTACAGAAATTACTGAAAGATTACTGTGATTTGCTTAAGATAAAAATAATAATATGTTGCACATACATACCGTCAAGATTTGTCTAACGAGTGAATCAGATGCTCGATCAGTAATGTTACCTACAAACACTGTAGTAGTCGTAGGGGAGCTTGGTTGATTCTTGCCCTTAAAATAAACACATCAAGAAATTCGTAACTTCAACTGAAAGTAAGAAGGATTTTAAGTGAGTGTACTGTGGGCAAAAACAAATTGGCAGATTTTGCAAAGTCACGGAATTAAACAGAAGCTGGTTAGTAAACACTAAATCTGCTGATTGCCAAAGCTACGAAACATTTATCAAAACAGTAGTACTTCAATTTCTTATTATTCTTTTGCTTTGGTTGAGTTGTATAAAAAATGAAGTTAAAGCTGGTGAAGTCATCGTATTATAATTATTATATTATATATTGAAAATGTACGAGTTAAATTTGAAACTACAGTGTATCACTGTAAAGTTTTTTTTTTCTTCTATATTACACAATGAGTGATTTGTCAAATGACCAATTTACAATAGATTTGTAATCATTGTCAATCAAAGTGGAACAAGGTAAAAAGCTTTAAGTTTCTTCTGATAAACTGTTAAATCCTTATTCAAATTCCCACTGGTTTCATTCAGGGCCAGGTACCAAGTAAAAATGGAGCAGCTGTGGAGACCACATTTCCAGGCTGCTTTCAAAATCTCAACCAAAAGAACAAAACGTTCAGTAGGATTTCTGTTAATGCAAGGTGGAGTAACATAAATTATGCCTGGTTGATGCAAACCTGCTCCAAACCTTGATGTTGAATTTGCAACAAGAGACACATCCATGTTAGGTCCTATTCTTTGCAACCTTTTAATTGCTTCAATCATGGAAAAAAAAACAACAAGACCAACCTGCATACTGTTCTGTTTGCTCTCTGGTCTAAACTGTGCTCTGGGGGAGGGAGCAATGTTTGGGGTTGGCAGAAGAGGCATGCCCACAGGTGGCTGAAAACAACAAAAAGTAACTTAGCAAGTTAGCTGTAACTGAGATGTAACTAACATGTTGGTCGATTTACTTTGTAATTTATCTGTATTTTTTCTAACAGCTGAGTGCATTGTAATTTTGTTGTAAACATGGTTGTGTGTATTACGTGTTAGTTACAATGTCAAGTGAAAGATTGTGACAGTTATGAGTGTGTATCCCTACTACAGCAGTTGCCGTAATCTCTTACTTGTTAAGAGCATGTCTCAGTAAAAACCACCTGATGAATTTCACATGAAAAATAGTCTTGCCTGAAACTATTCCATGTGAAAGGCTTTATTAAAGCTACAACTAAAATAGGTTTAGATTGATTCATAATTATTTTCTGGCCGTGCTAAGGCCTGTTGAGTATTTTGGTGCACCATGGCTAATTCATACACCTGGAAAATTTAAAATTAGGTACTTCTTCGAAAGCTGTAAAATTTTTATTGCATACAATCTCGAAAAAAAATCTATATACTGACAAATGTTTCTAGTTTTTCATGAGATTGACCATCAGCCCTTGTTGTGTGCCATATATAAATAAATAAATTGCTGTGTCTATATGGCCGGCAGCCGGCTAGGGTCTTCAAATTACTAACTGGCCCGCAGTCTGTCATGTGGCCAAAGAATTTTTCTTACTGTCACACAACGAGTTGTTCTATTGGTATGCAGGGACCAGGGACAAACTACCAACAACGATCTTGTAGTTGAACTAGAAGTGCTTCCTACTTCTAAATTATTATTTCATAGTTTGATTTAACCAAGGTTGGTTTGTAATTTCTTTGTATATGATGTGGTTCAATTTTCTCCTTGGTTTAAATTTTATTTTCCTTTGTTTCTCGTATGGTAATGCATGATAATGAGCTTGAAACAAAGGAAAACAAAATTTAAACCAAGGATAAACTTGAACCACAACATCTCTATTAATGACAATGAATACTAGACACAAAGAAATTACAAACCAACTTAGGTTAAATTATTTTAAACCAAAAAATTAACCTGTAACATGATATAGACAAGTAATTTCCCTCTCAATTTAGTTAAATACACATGTCACACAGGCTAGCTTACTCCATATTTAATGTACAGTACTGTACAATTAATACATGTAAAGAAACCTAAGGTAGTATTTTTGGACAGACAAACAGAGTAAAGTGTATTAAAATAATAAGCTTGGCAAACAAAACTCGCCATTTTGTGCTGTTATTATAACCACCCTCCCCTTCCCCTTAACAATGTTGATAGCCACTGTCATCATACATGGCAACAAATCAACATTGAATGTGAGGGAGGGGGGAGATACTGCCTTTGGGTTATCTGTTATTATAACCACCCTCCCCTTCCCCCTAACAATGTTGATAGCCACTGTCATCATACATGGCAACAAATCAACATTGAATGATGGGGGGGGGGGGGGGGTGATACTGCCTTTGGGTTATCTGTTATTATAACCACCCTCCCCTTCCCCTTAACAATGTTGATAGCCACTGTCATCATACATGGCAACAAATCAACATTGAATGTGTGTGTGTGTGTGTGGGGGGGGGTGATACTGCCTTTGGGTTATCTGTTATTATAACCACCCTCCCCTTCCCCTTAACAGTGTTGATAGCCACTGTCATCATACATGGCAACAAATCAACATTGAATGTGAGGGAGGGGGAGATACTGCCTTTGGGTTATCTGTTATTGTAACCACCCTCCCCTTCCCCTTAACAATGTTGATAGCCACTGTCATCATACATGGCAACAAATCAACATTGAATGTGGGGGAGGGGGGAGATACTATAAAGTGTCCCAAAGTTTTTGGCCAGGATTGCATATTGTGTAACAAATGAATGAAGTGTATATTAAAACTACATGTACATCACCCACAATAAACAATAACATATTTTATTATATCTCTCAGTTAGTACGCGCGCTGTGATTGGTCAATTTAGCGGGCCGTACTTCACTGTACGGCCCGCTAAAGTTTGTTTTGGTCGCCAAAATGACTCCAGAGATATAATAAATATCTTACTAACCTCGTTTTCTCGGTCCGTACTGTAAAATATGGATCCTGGTTTTTTCCCGTCGATTTATGGCCCAAGCGCTTCGCTCTCGGTCCGTATTTTACAGTACGGACCTCAAACTCGATTAGTAAGAGGTATCTACAACATTTATATTCTTTGCTAATCAATTATACTTACAACTGACAGTGGAGGCACTCCAGGGACAGAAATTGGAGGTTTATTGGGTAAAGAAGGTGGAGGAACTGCACAACAAATAAAGAAAGTTACAATGAACTTAGCTCAAAAACATTTTCACTGTAGACTCCCCTTACTGAAGCAGCACATTGTGTTTTGCTAATCAGTCCACAGTTCTATTTGAACTACAACATTTCCCCTAAGTTACATGTACATGCATTTAACTTCTGATTCCAGTTACAATCCAGTGATGTCTGAATAGCAAGTAGAATCAGAAAAACAAAACAAGAACAATGATACATCTCAAGTATTGTACATGTAATTGCTTTATCCAACCACTTCTGCTTAAAAACTGGAGTAAAAATCTATTTTTCCATTGTTTATAACACTGAAAGAGATACAGGTACAGTGTAAGTAGTAAATTTTAACTTGCTTATAACTCTGAATAGAATGCAGAGTAAGGGAAAACACAACCTTTGGTTCTACAAAATTAAACACAATTTGGATATGCATTACTTTCAACAGTACAGCTAGAGCATGAATGTCATTTGCATAAGTAATCAAATGGTTTCACATACAATTTGGAGTAAATGAGCAAAAGTAAATTTTTCAAAGACTAAAAAAAATTGCACAACCCTTTATGTTAACTAAGAATAAAGAAAGTGGTCAAGTTCAACACATGACATTTGCACCCATTGCTCGCATCAATCAAGCCTGGTTCAGATGCCTCTTCACTCATGTGCTGAACCTAATTGAGATAAAGTCCAATTTTGGAGTGACAATGGCGCGACATCTGATGAAAACTGCAGTACCAAACTAATTTAGAGGCTGCTCTTTTGCTGCAATTAATTCTTCAGCTAGGTCCAGCACATGAGTGGAGTGGTGTCTGAGCCAGGCCTTAGATTGTCTACAGTACTGTGCAAAGGTAAGTTGACAATCGATATCAATATCGCGAACACGATATGCAATACTGTCATCACGAAACAAAATACCAAGTGTAAATTCCCTTTGCACAGTACTGTAAATCCCACTGTAAATATAATTTTTAAAATTCTTTAAACTGAATGATTAAACATTATAGGGAAGTCTGGTCAATATGTACAGTACCATGCAAAGGCAAGTTGACACTCGATACTCGCGAGAATCAAGTATCGAGTCGAGTATCGAGACTTGATACGCGATGCAGTGAACTTGATACTCAATACTGTCGTCTCAAAACAGCCATCGAACCAGAAGTCTCGATTATGCACGAAAATGTATGAGTTTTGATAAGAAAACAATGGAGCTTTCAATTTCAGCCTTTTTGACATGAAAGGCTAAACTTGAGTGCAGAATAAACTGAGAAATGCTGGTCACTGCGACCTCTGCTCCAATGTAAATAACATTTCCTAAACAAAAGGAATTTTGTTTATAAAGACATGCGAACTCTCACTAAGCAGGATTCTTATAAGAGTTCAATAAACAGGGATGTGATAGCACGAAATGCTTTTTGTAGCTTACTGACGATTGTTCCTTATTGTACAACAAGTACCATTGTGTTGTTGATCAGACGACACGTTACATCGAAAGGCACGGAAAAGTAAAGAATTGTTTTCCATGAGCAAAATAACTGAATTGTCAAATTATACGAAGGACGGCCAGAAGAAGCAGTTACATGATTTAAGCTACGTTGATAAGCTCCGGTCTCCTATTTGATGTAAACCGTTGGTCAATGTAATTTTTAACTAATGAACATCGCTTAACCTAAGGGTATATGCGACATTTGATTTACATGATGTAGGAACCACTGACTAATCACTGGGCCATGAATTTGACTTGCTTTTGCTTGTCCGGTCGCTTGTTCATGCTGCATGCGGTAGCATTACTGTCTATATTATTAAGGGTACTGTGGAGGTCATACATTGTAGATTGCAATTGATTACATGTAAATAAATCAAAGTTATAGGACCCAGATAGGGGTTTAGCTCTCCACACACTTTTGATTACGAATGGACAAATCTTTTCACGCCTGTGTTAAGAACGAATATGTTGATTTTTTACGCACTGGCAGCAGGTCATACAACAAATGACACACAGAGTTAGCTGATTTTAACTTATTAGGAACCACTCAAGCTCATTATTAATCCTAATTACAGAAAGGCACTCGCAAGACTTAATACTCAACTTGATCCTTGGTTTTTGTGTCTTGATACTATTGACTATTGAGTAACGAGACTCAATACCAAGTGTCAACTTACCATTGCACGGTACTGTATATGTATATATAATTATAATACAGATTGGACCCTGCGCATGCTCTGATTAGTCAAAAACCCATGTTTTATCTAAGTATAAAACATCGAAAAAGCGTGTTTTATTGCTTTTTGCAACACTACCTCTAATCAACATTTTTGTTAGAGTTGGCGAAAAACATTTTCGGCAAGATTTCCGCACAGGTCACTACTTCATTATGAATGCAGCAGATGAATTGTTTAGGGTATTGCACATGTAAACATTTCTTGTTATTGCAGAATGAAACAGTATGGCTACAGCATGCATAATGAAGTAGGGACCTGTGCAGAAATCATTCCACATTTTCTTTGAGGAAATTCATGATGGAGTTCTCTGTGAAGCAGCAGAAAGTTTTGAAGCCGAGATTAGTATAACAAATAAAGAGAAGAAGCAAAAGCAGTTGCGAAGTTGGTATTAAATGGCGTCAGTTTATCGATCTGTGTGCTTTGCTGTTTTTACTCGTGGCGCGTAAAATCTATATCATAAAGCAAATGAAGAAGCCTAAGCCGTGTATTACACTGTGATAAAACACTCCGAACATTTGAGAACACTCGAGAAGAACGAGGCATATTACAATGGACTCTATTGTTATTCATCAGTGTGTTAATGAAGTGGCAGGTATTCTGAAATTTAGCTCGGCTTAGGCTTCTTTATTTGTTAAATATAACCAGATATCCATCAGACTTATGGGTTTCTGATATGACTGAAGCCAGGTGAAAATCTGCGCCCTCAATTAACAGATTTAATAGCCTCATTAACAAGTGAAGAGGAGGCGATAATCCTACGATAACTCTTATTACCTGGTGCGCCCGGCGGCGGAAGAGGTGGCGGTGGAAAGCCTCCTGGAAACGGCGGTGGTGGTAGACCGGCTGGCAAAGCTCCTGGAGGTATTCCAGGCGGCAGACCGCTTGAAGGAGGACGCAAACCTAAAGGAGGGTGGCCAAGTGGCGGCTGTGGAGGCGGACGGTAAGACATTGTGCCAATAAAAACAAGAAATAAATTAAAACTTCAGAGAACTTTTCGTGGTTTCCGTACTCAACATGGCCGTCCTCGTGTAAACGAGCTGCATTCTGGGAGACTAATTTCCAGTCTTATTCTTGGCACGCGTTTGTCACGCACCCTTTACCGGGGTATTTGATGACACGCCTGACCATTTCAGCTACTGCCACAGATTTCGTTCAATAACATGCAATTTCCAATCTAGCAATTAATTTTGCAATTAGGAACTTTCTGTGGAACCCACTGATACAAAATTATGGTGTTTGTAACTCTGTGCATCAGTAACAATAGATCCTTTCGGCAATCTCTCGGATGTTTTTCGTTTTCTCCGATTCAGTTAATCGGGCTCCAATATGTCGTCCGATTTCTTTCTATCCCGTTCCCTACATAGCAGGCATTCTATACTCTTTTCGTCCTTCTTTTTCTCCCGGGGAGGGGGTGGATACTCTCAGTATAAAAGTAACGGGGGTGCTTGTTGGAAAATTTCGAGAACACCTCTTAAAGGAATCTTGTTTTATGGGCGTCTCCAAAATTCCGTTACACCCCAAAGAGGTACCAATTCAACAATAACAAATTATATAACTGGCACTGATCAATTGCGATTTTCCTGGAGAATTACCTGGCGCATGCCTTTCCAGGACACATACATGTGAGAACAATGCGCTGTAATCTGTATTTTAATAGGTGAAACCAATGATTTTACAATATGGCGGAAAAAGAAAGACAGCAGGAGGTGACAGTGACATTTCAGAGCTGTTGAAAGAAGGATCAACTTCCACATCTGCTTATACTTATAATAACTGATATCTGCAAAACTTATTTCAAATAAAAATACCGAAATTTATTTAACAAATACATTTTTCAGATCAGTACCCAGGGCAGTAAGCTCATCCCAAGCCTCTAAAAGGTGCGGAGACAACTCTGGCTGCAGTCATTTTGAGTTTTAGCACCCTAAGTGGTACCAATCCACAAATTTAAACCCCTTAAAGGTATAACAAGCACCTCTGTCACTTTTATAGGGGAGTACCCCATCCCCCGGGCTTTTCTTATCCTTTCTCTCTGCACAACACAAATTGTAACATCTTAATAACCTTGCTAGTTGGTAATACCGTAGATACATGCAGTGCTTGAAGGGTTATTACTCTTATTGAACCAAATGAAAATTCTCAGTGACAGCTAACTGATTCAGGTTGAATGCATGTGGAAGAGATGCAGGTAGTGGTACAGCCTTGCAGTTACTGGGATCAAGTTACTTCGAAGGGACAGTTTATTTCAGAGCTAGTTGGTATAAATTCTGACCTTTTTACTTCTAGAAAAAATACAGCCAAACATGATATCTTCACCTCTCAACTGAAGGAGAAAAGAAAAAGTTCAAGATAGTGGGGAGTTTGGATAGTACATGCTAAGTCCCAAAACACAAGAGCAAAGGAAAAGGATTTGATTTTGAGACAGTGCAGAGTGGAGATAACTAAGTTTAAGAAGGAAAGGGTAGACTGTATTATACATACTTGTGCAAAAGCAAAGAGGACCTTGTTTCATTCTACATTTTATTCAACCAAAGTAGTAGGAATTGACAAAATCACCTAACACTACTGATAATAATAATATTAATTTAACGATTATTATAATCAATGGAAACCCTCGTATCGGGTGACATGGCACAAATAACTCTGTAATGATACGTCAGCCTGCATTTATTCACTGAGAATGTACATATTCATGTCAGGACAGCCCACTTTATTTTGCTGAATGTTGTAGCTGGATCCTCTAATTTTAAGATCTATGTTTTAACCTAGTAGGCAGTTGCTGGACATGGTCCAATGACTCAGCTTGAAGGATATGAGCAAGTCAGCACCTGCAAATTCAATAAGTACTTTGCACCTATATATACCGTGGAAGCTTGGCATATCAATAATGATGTCATAAATGCCTAAGCAGCTGCACTTCATTATCACATAAAAATGTTTCTAAACGATTTATTACTAAAGTCAATGACAAAAAATGTCGCTCAAAACAAAGTTGATTACAAGCAACAGTAAGAAAGACACAACAACAACTGCATTACAAAGGGAAAAACTGAGATCATATAACAATTGTAATTAAGTTCAAATGTCAAATGTACTGTCAAACTTTCACCAAACAAACAAACAAAACAAACTTTCACAGTGACTGTGATCTACAGCTGTATTGAACTCCAACAATGGTGGGTTATTACCTCAATCTTAATTACAGTTTGTCAGTAAGCAATGCAGTTAATCACAGGTATAAAAGGAGCTCCACAGCAAAACCTAATCACCCCTGAGGAGGACACTAGACAGGAGTGTCAAAATGCCAGGTTGGTGAATTGTAACTTTTTAAGTTTACATTCATTATTGCAAAACAGCGCAGATGAAAGTCCATCTGGTTGCAATGTGCACTTTTCTTTTACCATTAACTATGTATGAATGTGTTTTATTATGAATGAATAAATAAAAGGATACTCAGTAACTTATAGTAATGCAGAATAATGAAAACAATTTTCTCCCAATATCTCACAATTAAAAATCCGCAATGATACATTTTCCTATAAATTTTGTTACTTTGAAAAATATGGTGTTTGACTGATTCAATTTAAAGTTGATAAAATTCTACTTCTCATCATCTGTTTAACTGAGACCGTATTTATATGGTGCGGAAAAGTCCAGCACTGATCATCTCCTGAAATAAAGGTGTTAATCCTGGATATTGAAATTTTAAATGATTGTCTTTTGTAAATCCAGGCTATTCAACATGATTAAGATAACTGAGCCATAGTGAAGTCCAGCAACATATCATGAAGCTCCTTTGCAGCTCCTATTTGACTCCTGACTGTTGATAAATACTCAGCATAAGTCTGTGTTTCTGAGTTATTCTCTGTTTTACTGCTAAGCACAGGTTTTGATGTGTACTTTACACTGTTTCTTGTCTGGGATTCAGTCACTTGCATGAGCTCCTAAATGTAGAGCGATAAAGATAAGTTTTAAACTAAAAATGGTACAACAACTTACACTAAATTATATGGCTGGTCCTGTGAGCGTGCACGATAAGGCAGTTCAAGAGTTCTGATTGGCTACCTGGCAAGCAAGATGTGCCTATCTTGCGACTGGCTGCTGTGTCCCGGAAAACAACAAGAATTAACATGTTCAGTTGGTAAGTATGAATTAGGCAAAAGCCACAACAGCTTGACAACATGAAAACAAAAGTGATTGTACCCCAAGCACTGGCATTAAAAGTAACACATCAGTTTCAACTTACCAACCAAATATGGAGCTGGTCACAAGCAAAATAAAAATCCTCAAGGCTTTTCTCTAGCTTGTTATTTGAACCTTCAGCAGATTTCCTGTACAAAAACAACAAGCAACATTAAAGTTATTTGGGCCACTGAGTACAAGGAAGGACCCTTGAAAAATTGCACAGATCTGAATCTTTGCAAGGTCTTATAGGTCTTACAGCAAAAATGAACTTACAGAGCAAGGTCAACTTCTGAATTTTGGGTGATGGCTATACCAGCTTGATTCATTACATGCTGCAATGAAATGGAAAAATTCTAATAAGAAAGTCAATATTAATTAGATAAATGTGACGTTTTCTTTACTTTTAGAAATGGTCATTTAAAGCCTTTCCCATAACATAAACATATCTGTATAAATTTACCTTTTGAGATTTCTAACAGTATATTCTAGGGTGCTTCTCCAGGTACCGGCACAAATGACGTAAAGCAAGGCCATACAATAAAAAATATGTTACTGAATAATTTACACAAAATGGTGAAACAATGCGCTACGTCATCTGTGCCGGTACATGGAGAAGGAGCCATATTCTGCGAATCAAAGTCTCGCTCTGTAGAGAACGCAAGCAGTACCTCATTTTGCTTAGTGAGTTATTCTACGGTAATTAATCCGTTCCAACCGAAAATAATAAGTGCGTTGTATGTTGTGAGATTCTGTGTTTGCTTACCGACAGCGCATCTTTCACAATTCGGATCAATTTTGCCGTGTGTTCCTGATCTAAGCCGGCTCCGGCGTAAGCGGAACCCGCCATTTTGAATCTCGAGCCCGCAATACATAAGCACCAGCATCTGATAACAAATATGAATGTTGTCGTCATTTCGAAAAAATACTGTTTTCATCACTGAAAATTAAAATGCAATTTATAACTTTGTACAGCCGTATTATTCATTCAAAATAGTTTTCTGCCTCTTGTTGGTTCTTGCTTTAGCTAATTCTTCAAAGCCTACGCGATAACGTCAATGAGCCCAAAATCTAACGTCAAAACATAGTTTGGAAACATTGACGCCGCGTAACAAAGCTACAGTGAAGCGCGAAAATGACTGCCTGTTTAAACCATTGAATGAGGAAGAAATTGTCGCATTGCCGAAAAATGTAATAAGTACGAACGCAAAGAAAATGGAAGGAATAAAAAGCGGCATGAAGGATTGTATGACTAGTGACTTACAAAGCTGGAGTTGGATCCAGCATTCTGCACGGTCTACTTAATAAGTCACGCATTTAGTGACACTTGAGAACACAGGATTTCGTACAAACCTCACATACTACCGTCATGGAGCCCGTTTGTTTAGCAGATATCGAAGACTATGCAAAGAAGCATATGCCAAAATATGCATTCGACTTCTACGCTGGTGGGGCGAACGAAGAAACTACGCTGAAAGAAAACATACAAGCGTTTAAAAGGTTAAATGAACAAAGTCGGTGACCGAGAGTCGATTATGGAAGAATTGAACCAATTTGTTTTAAATTTTTATTTGGGATCGTTTTTAGGTTGAAAATAAGGCCCCGAGTGCTTCGTGGAATATCTGAAGTGGACATGTCGACAACAATCCTTGGAGAGAAGATTAGCACGCCTATTTGTATAGCACCTACTGCAAGTCACAAGATGGCTCACGAGCTGGGAGAAATTGCTGTTGCAAAAGGTTCGTCACAGTTTAAAAAATAAATAAATAAATAAGCAACTAAATACAAAATAGTTATAATAATAATAATAATAATGACGATGATGATGTTGATGTTGATAAATTATAATTATTATCTTTATATTTTTTATAGCTCAAAATATTTTCATAAGATGATCAAAATTAAAAAATTCAAGAAAGACTATGATGGTAAATGCTGATGACAATGCTGATGACAATGACAAAAAGCTAGATTTCCATACCACCCCATACCATATTATGCATCTTGTAGCTGCTGTGTTTTATTCATCAAAAACAAAAAAAAAATGTTTTTTCAAGCAAATTCAGCCACTGTATTTATAATGTGGCTTGTGGTGGTAAAGAAATCTTGCCAAAAGCATGTTAACCAAGTTAGGCCTGATTGCCATAACACATACATATAACAAATTACATTCAGATTCACAACAAGCACAATGAAGTACGGGGTAATACGAAAATCTTGCCCCAAGTCACAATGTAGCTTCTTCAAGTTGTCAATTGTAAATCATAAGCTTTCTATGTACTTATGTATCGGTCAAATCAAAGCTTCAACATGCCCCCCCCTGGGCAAACCCCTGGGCATTTGACTTTTTTGAAAATTATTGTTCGAATTCCCCCCTACCCGGGCCAAAATACAGTTCAAATGCCCTACACTAGGGTCCATTTAGGTGTTCAAATACCCCCACTCCTGGGACATAATTAGGTATTGTGTTTCATTGTAAACACAACTTAATACCTTCATATATTCAAAGCCTGAATCCAATATTACAAATATCAAAATTTTAATACCTTCAAAAACTGCACAAAGTTTGTTTAATCCCTTTTTTGTGACCAACTCACCACAAAGGCACAATCTTTCCCTTGGAAATCTTCTAACGAGTCCGCCATGATTGCTAGCTCACCACATGCGAGACAACCGAAGATTTCACATGAAATTCAAAGCTACGTTCAAATTCCCCATCCCCAGGCATGGGGATCAAATGCCCCACCCCCTGGAAGACTCTGATGATCAAATTCCCTCCTCCCCGGGACGGCAAAGGTGTCAAATGCCCGGGGTATGCCCGGGGGGAGGGGGGGGGATGTTGAAGCTTCGATTTGACTGATACATTATATGGAAATACTTCAATTACTGTATAAATCTGGTTCAAAATCCAAATTCATGTTAAGTCAAATAATATGTGAAAACTCACCTAGAGATTAGCCTGTGCATCGCATACCAACCACAGAGCTTGTGGTGAGCTGTATCATCTGTCAAGTGGGTGAAACACCTGAAACACATCCTACATACTGCCAAACAAGGAACTTTGGCAATTAAAATGCAAGCAAAAACTGGTGTAGAATAGATTATAAACCTGGCACAGCAAAGATTTCATGTGGTGATGAGATTAAGTGTTGAGTAAAAGGAGTTTTGTGATAAATAGCAGTGCTTGTCATCATTTTATTTCATTTTCGTTTTGTTTCGTTTTGCAAGAGCTGAATAAGCCTTTTTCTTTTTAAAATACAGCTGCCAGTGAAGCAGGGACTTGCATGGTTGTGAGCATGATGGGGACCACATTGTTAGAGGATGTTGCAACAGCTTCTGCTGGTTCATTACAGTGGATGCAATTGTATCACGTTTGTTCACCAGAGATAATGAAAGACCTTGTACGTCGCGCTGAAATTGCAGGCTACAAGGCTATTGTTTTGACTGTTGATGCAGTAATCAGGGGCCAGCGACTGAGAGACATAAGGAACCGTTCACAGCTTCTGCCACATGTCATGGATATTCCAAACATTGCACAAAGATATGTTGCAGATGCCAAGAAATTATCAAATTACGAACAAAGCGAACATCAAACAAATGGCCAATTTGCATTTGATACATTTGTCAAGTCACTTTTTGATGCCACCATTTCTTTTGACACTGTTGACTGGTTCAAGAAAATTACCCATTTACCTATTGTTGTAAAGGGAATTTTAACAGCTGATGATGCAATAAAAGCTGTCAAGCATGGCGCAGATGGAATCATTGTTTCAAACCATGGTGGAAGGCAGCTGGACACAGTTCCCGCTACTGTATGTTGGTCATTAATTAGATAATATCACCAATTTGATACTCACAGTAAGACTATTAAATTAATTAATATGTCAGATTTAGTTTTTGTCTATGGTGTTGTTCTGGATTTTACATGTTGAGGGGATGTAAGAAAGTAACTGTTTGGGAAAAGCATTTGAGAACTGTAGTTTACCAGAGAGTGGGAAGAAACCATTAAGGTACATGGATAACAATAATTTTCTAAATTGTGATTGTTTCTTTGTTCATAACCTTAATTTTTACCTTATGAATGACCAACTACAGATTAAAACCTTATTACACGGAAGCAAATTTCCTTGTATTTTTATGCTAGTTTGCTAGATGCTGCCATTAAGATGTTAATAACTTAAGGCTTACACTTTCGCTTGAAATATTTTGCTTTATAAAATAACTCAATACTACGTGCACCCTGATTGATTGAAAACCTTTGAGTTACGGTGCTGATAAACCCAAAGAAAAGAAAAAACATTTTCAGTTTTATTTAAAATTAGTTTATAAAAGCAAGAAACCGAAGTTTCTATTGGTTTACCGGTGTAACGAACCACGTGGGATGTATTGTGGGAACACTTGAAGGGCTCATAAATCACTCTCCTGTAGCTCATGATTTACAAACTCTTCTCATAATATTTATTCTACCGACATCCTGCGTGGTTTATTGCACCCGTAAACCCATAGAAACTGTTGTTTGTTGCTTTTATGAACTAATTTTAAATAAAAACAGAAAATATGTTTCTATTCTTTGCAGTTTATTGCTTAAATAATCTCGCCTAATAATAACTCAACAGTTGCTCACCAAAAGTTTATTTTTGACAGATTGAAGTGCTTCCTGAGATTGTGGAGGCAGTTCAAGGACAAGCAGAGGTTTATGTTGATGGTG
>OX453284.1:23131621-23234121 GCA_949710005.1 Ricordea florida
ATTACAGACATTTTTAGCGCTATTATATTCTCCTAGTAGCGGGGCCAAACCTTGGTCCTGAGGTAGCAGGGTAGTTTTTTATTTGATGGACAGAAACCTGAGTATGTGCGCCGTTCCTATGAGGACGATCTTTTGTAGCCCATTATTGTTGCTGGCTACAGGGATCTTTCCTAAATTCTGGTCCATTCCCTCTCGGATAAGTCCCAGCGCACCAACAATAACTGGCCCAGTCTCTGTCCTCATTCCCCACATTCTCGTGGTTTCAATTTCAAGATCTTGGTATATTGAAAGCTTTACAGTGACTTTCGTCGAGGTGTTTCGGTCAAATGGTACCGCTACATCTATAAGTTTGCAACATCGGTTGGCATGGTCCTTGTTCTCTATATCAGGCTTATTTGCTGACAGTTCTCTATCCGCATGTATCTACATATCCCAGAGAATTGTGACTTCTTCTTTTTCGGTAATTATTATTATTATTATCATTATCATTATCGTTATCGTTATTATCATTCTCATTATTGATTGTCATTATCAGTTGAAAAAAGTTGACAAGAAAAGCAGATATGAAAAGCTACACATGTCTACCTCTTCGAAGCTTTCACAGCTTGCATGTCGACCAAAGACAGCACAGAGTTGCGCAGTAAGTCGAGAGAGAGGACTTCGTAGAATTTTACGTCTCCTAATTAATTGAGCAAACACACAAAAACAAGATTTCATTATATGAACTTCAGATGTAAACCGAGTGGTAGTAAATTGCTAAAAATGATATCACATATGTTTTGATATGATTGAAATCTGCACATGTGTGATAAGACTGTAGGGGTAACGTTTTCATCGATTTTCTACCCATCGGTACTCGGTTATATACGGGGTTTTCGTTTGAGGTCGGAGGCCGGTCATTTCGTACGGTCGTTTCCCATTCCATGCCGGGTACTGTGAGACCAATGTTTGAGGGTTTTTTTAATTTTTTTTTAAAGAATTTGAATAAATTCCAGCCTTGCCTGGGAAACTGATTCCTGGCTTCCAGAAACGCTAGAAACGGCGTTTCTTAGTGTTCTATTCCCAGATGCCCCCCGTAGGTATAAGCCAAAAACCGTCACGTCCGGTGCTTTCAGAAACATGTCCGCTACTTTACAAAACTGTTGAAAAACCTGTATATGATTAAATTTTATGTATGGTCCCTCATTTTGAAAAACATTTCACTTGTTCGCTGCGCTCACTCAGGAAACACTTTTCAACACTGAAGGAGAAATTGGGTCTCTCCGCTTGGCCATGTAAAATTCTCTATAAACATAATGCTAGGCAAGTATATAGCAATCGTGAGGTTCCCTTTCACTATGTGATTTGTGAGTTTTAGCTGCCTGGCGAGCGAGCCTGAAGCGAGCCAGCAAGGCAGCAGACCTAATCCGTACAGGGCCATAACTGTTCAATTTCTACCCATGATGCATCTATATTTTTAACCACAATGCAACTTTTTTTTAACCATATTCCCTTGCACGCCGATTGTCTTAATATACCGACCGCGTTTTGGTGTTTCGCTGTTACTGAAATTTTGTGGGCCCAGCCAAGCACCTTCCGTTTGATGTTTTTATGACGATTTTCTGCCTTTTATGTTCTGTTGTCATTCCCATCGGAATGTTTCAAACGGAATTTCGTGTTTCATTTCCGTTCAAGTCATCTATCATACATTTTCATGCCAGTTCTAGATTCTTCCTGCAAACAGGAGTTGATTTTGCAACACAATCCTTACTGAAGAATTTTCCCAATTTTGAATTTCTGTTTACCATTTGCCGACACTGAGCGGTTTTCCCGTGTAAATGGTGAACAAGCTGAACCACACTTGCATTACGGGACAGTTTATGATTCTCTGATTTAGCGTGTGAAACTTTGCACCGAGTTTGACCATCAAGTACCTTAGTCTTATCGCCATTGCTAGGGGTGGCGAGTGGTCCTTCAAAAACTCTGGGTCTCGCAAAATTTTAGTCGAATTTCACGAGTCTCGCAGTCTCGTTTTTTAGCGGTTATGTGCGTCTCGCAGTCTCGATTTTTACACGAAAGAGTCTCGCACTAAAAACACTTTGAAGTCTCGGTCTCGCAATCTAAAAGGTCAAAATGTCTCGGGCTCGCAAAGAAAAATGCCAGTCTCGCAAAGTCTCGCATTTATCATTCGCCGCCCCTATTGCTACTAAAACTCTATCTTCTGTCTCACTCACCTGTCAGTACGAGCTCGGCTGCCTTATCCTGAGCCATTTTGACAATCTCGACCAGCGGTCTCTCATGCGTGCCGTCACGAAGGTCGATAAAGAAATGACACGTGATCTACGAGGAGGCAAGAGTTCAGATTCAGTTTTCGCTACGTCAGAGAGGACGTTAAACGCTTCATAGAAATTATCAACAATGAGTCGATAATTGTAAGCCAACAAAGAAGATCATACAAGATCATACCATAGGGCGGTTTCTAATTGACTGTGGAAAGTAATTTCACCATTGCTTTGGTTTTGCATTGCTGTGCTAGTTGATTGGCTACAGAAACTAGAAACTAGTGCCACAAGTTTCTCGACAAATCAGAATTCAAACTTAAACCAATCATCACACGCGTTTTCCCGCGCTCAGTACTGATGACGTGATTGCTTTTAGTTCTACTTTGTTCATTGGACTGTGTGCATCTGTTTTGATTGTCCAGTGATTACAAACACCGTTCAATCAGAGGTTTCATTCAAGTCTAAAGTTCATGTGTCTAGCACAAGATATTATGTGGAAAAGAAAGAGAGGAAAAAAGTTTACTTCAGGAAAGGAAACTGTCATAGTTTGTCAAAGCTTCCGGTCACTGCGTCACATTGATATCCACGTTTAGCGTTCGTGCGCAGTGGCATGTAACCAACACGCTCTGAATTGCAAAAGCGCGCCAGTTTGGCTTAAAGTTGTGTATGTGTGAATATATATATATATAATACGTATATATATATAATATATATATATATATATATATATATATATATATATATATATATATATATATATATATATATATATATATATATAGACACACACACACACACACATACATACATACATACATACATTCTGCTGTAAAAAAAAAAAAAGAAAACATGACAGAAAACCAACCCAATAAGCGGTCAAAATGGGGCACCACAAGTCAGCAGTGAAAGTTATCTCTCTCTCCTGAAGGATTGTAGCCCGGCTGTTCTTGACGAATACAGAACCATGCCGTTCCAGCAAGTGAACCGTCTCTCGGAAGGGCAGAAAAGACTTAAAAGAAATAAAATTTCTAAAACTGAAGTGTTGGTAAACAAATGGCACAGTAGTATGTGGAATAAGGTTTTCTAGCAGGTGAATCAGGGTGAATCGTATCTGGCCAGGTATCTACTGCAAGAATTCTGTGCCTTCTGAAGGGAAAATCTAGGAGGGAACGGTGAATAATATGGGCTGGTGTCTCACAACGACGTGAGATTTATAGGAGAGAATAGGGAGCTTAAGCACGCGCGTTTTTGAGACGCGGACGGCAAACAGAAGTGAGCTGTTTCCCCTGTTAACTTGTTTTTACACAACCACATTTACATTGATTAGTATCTTTTCTCCATTAGAGACGATCACTATAAAAATCTGGGAGACACCACTGTCCTGGCACGTGAATTGTTCTCTTCCGGTTGCCGTCCGCGCCTCAAAAACTCGCGTGCTTAAGCTTCCTAATGCCAGAGGGTAACCATACAACTGAACTACTGAACAGAACTGTACTGTGATACTGTCGAATGTAACCATAGTTAGCAGTACTGTCAGTCTGTGGTATTTTGTGAGTAGTTTAACAAATGAGCTGTTTTATACTGATAAAGCACGAAATGCGAGTTTATTGAACGGCCTCAAAAACTTTTTATGTAGACCTATTCATTATCACACTAAACCTTGGATTTTGATCTGTTTTGACCAAGAAAACTGAACGCAAATGTTAGTCGTGTTTATATCACATATTAGGACACTCGTTTAAATTAATTTCCTTTATATTTTCTTTATGAAATATTAATGATTTTCTGAAGCTATCATATAACCACTTCGATATTTACACACTAGCACGCGAAAGTACAGACGGTATAGAGCGTTTGCACATGACGTCACGGCAGCCATGTTGGTGTTCCCAAACAAAGAAAAGGCGGCCATGTTGGTGTCCAAAACTGATCCTCAAGGAATTAAATTCTATTCTTATGCAAACATCTTCTTTTGTTTCCGTTAAAAACATGGCCGCTGATCATGTGGGTAAGAAGACTCTATTGAACATTGATAGTCACACGTGATGACAGGGTTTTCTTTAAGGTTTTAAGAAGCCGGAGTGTTTTGAAATGTAGACGGTTGTGGGTCTGAAGGACCCATACGATGGGCTTTAGCCCATCGTCTCTAGGGGGGTCCGGGGGCATTTTATATGTTTTCAGAAAAGATAGGCACTGCAAATTTTTATTTTTATTGAGCCTAGGTAGTTTAGACCTGATAAACATCATCTCCTCAACATATCTTGACTCTTCAAGCAATGAAAGTAGCCGGCGAAACCCGACAGAGAAGCCGGCGAACTTCGCCGGCTGCCGGCTCTTATATACAACCCTGGATGATATCGAAAGCAACCAATCAGCGCGCAGGATTTCTAGATCGTTACATGTGAATTCGAAGATAACAGGCTGCTTTTTCACGCTGGTATATTTGTTGCTAGTTTGCCGCTCATTTGCTCAAATCTCAGTTATTATATGATAAAAAAAATTATACGGCGGCTTTAAGATGGGCTCACTCACGAAATATTCCTTTCCACTCGAAGATAAACACTATATCTTTAAAGCCTGGGTTTCACAACGCCGCAAGCATAAGCAAATAAAAAACGAAGAAATACGTGTCCTGTGGGGCTTTAGAAGACAAAAGGACGGTGTTTTTCTTTGTTTCCTCGTTTGTCCCTACTTTGCTTATACTTGGTCTTATGTCGATGTCTTATATCATACGCTTGACTTCATTCCTCTGCTGTGTTCTCCTTTGTTTTAATCCTTTTACTTGCGTCGTAGTGAAAACCAGGCTTAAGCCACCGTGCAATATTCTCTATATACAGAGGAACAAAAATGCCTGAGAAAGCATCCGAACAGCACCCGACTTTGGTTCTCGTAGCTTGCTGCACAGTGTGGTTCTAACTCTTGTTTACGGATAAATTTAACCATACACAGTGATCGTAGATTGGGAAGCTACTTGCCCATTGCCTGTTTTGAGAAAATGCTCTTTTTCTCTTTGATGTTGTTGTTGAATCAAACGTGACGGGTTAAAAATCGCGTTAATTTTCAACACTGTATAGTTAAATAAATTTTGTTTTTTAAGTATCGTACCACATCTACGTGTTTCCCTGTCATGAAAACATTTACCATGGAATACACAATACCTGGTCACTCTGTTCTGAGATGGCTGCCACTTCCCTGATCAACAGTTGTGTCAGGAATTGAAAATCAGCAAATAACTGAACTAAGAAGAACAAAAAAGACTACACCATTACATAAGAATCGTAAAGAACAATCAATCAATCAATATCAATACTTTATTTATACACGTAACGTCTAGGAGCTGTATAAGCTCGTTCATAATACGTACGTGTGTGAAATTACATTCACAAAGGCCATACCACAACACCGGGAACTACGTCCCCTACTCTTTGCGAACAGCGTGTGGGTTCTTTAACGTCCCACGAAGTTATTACAACCAAGGGTTGTGAGACGGGACCTACGGTTTATCGTCCTTATCCGAGAAGACTAGAAAGTCTAACCATTTGCAGATGTCATTACAAAGGCAGCACATTCTCCTCAAATAATTTAAAGACCCTGAGTGATGGTCCGGCCGAGGTTCGAACCCACGACCTCCCGCACGATAGTCCAGTGCTCAACCAACTGAGCTAACTGGTCGGCGGTAAACTGGTCGGCTAACTGGCGGTAAACTGGTCGGCTAACTGGTCGGCAGCACGTAATAAAGAGGAAGACAACAAGAGTGGTAACTGACATAGATGTAGAGACAGACAGATAAGCCATGGTTTTTGGTAGAGTAGGTAGCAAAACACAGCAAACCTTCACTTGTATTAGGGACCGTCGATTTTTCACGAGGAGGGGGGGGGGGGTGGTGGGATTGGGGGCGCATGCGAAAAAAACCGGCTTTCGAGGGGGGTCATCTAAAAAAAGGGGAAAGGGGGGGTCACCTGAAATATTTTCGCAATATTTTGAAATAGCATAATGTTTCAACAGGAGCCCATCATTGAAATCGCCGCTTCAAGAGGGGGGGGGGGGTTCATGTGAAAAAATTGGCGAACTGAGGGGAGGGGGGTTACGCATATTTTAAATGGTTCTTCCCGAATCACTCAAGGCCCTCCGTCCCCCGTAAAAAATAAACGGTAAAAGGAGTTAGATTGAATAGGTAATCTAATGGTTTTGCACTCAAAATCATTTGATTACTTGTAAATAATATGCATACAAAAATTTAAATTCAAATTCCTGCCCTCAATACCAACTTTCTGCACTCAATTTCAACTTTCTGCACTCAATTCCAACTTTCTGCACTCAATTTCAACTTTCTGCACTCAATTTCAACTTTCTGCACTTTTTAGGATTAATTGACATGCTCTCACCCAATAAGCATGTTGAAGTTTTTGCATGGTTTCGAGTGAAATTTAAAATTGAAATTCAACTGCTAAAAATTGCGTTGATATTTAGCCTCCTAATGAGACGTCCTCTGAGCTTTTGCGACGGTTAAATTATCTATTACGTTTCTAACCGAAATGCAAATATTTGATTTATTTCATAAATACTCACTTACGCTTTAAGTCAACAAAGAAACACGCAAATAAAATTGAAGGAGAGGCATTTTGAGCATAAATAAGAAAACAAATAAAGGAAAGAACAAATAGTTACACAGTACCAAGAAACATCTCAAACAACGTTAGTTACAGACACCAATAATAAAATTAATAATAATAATAATAATAATACATAACATTTGCACAGTGCTTAGCCTTTTCACTCCCAAGATATTAATAGTAATTCTCCTTAGTAACTGTCACAAAATTTCTTAGAAGTTTGTTTGGAGATTTTGGTGTTTAGTTAGATCAACTGAATATCCTTGAATTGGTCATTTCCTCAAGTCTCATAATCTGTTTGCACGACAATGTATTGTTATGACAAGGAGAATTCGCACATTGACCACTTTTAGAAGTGAAAGAGTTGACAGCCCAACTAACCCAAGTCTTTATAAGGATCTGCTTGTCTTTGTGCGGAGAGAGAAAACATTCCAGTTCTAAAAAAGTAGTACAACATGACATTTCGCTTGCAGGCCAACCGGATGTGAACTGCAGCTTCGTGTTGGATGTTACTTGCTGCTGTGGCGAGGTGAAGACGTCTGTCTGGTGATGAGGACGTACTATGCACATCACTTTCCTCAAGTTTAGAATTCACAAGTTTGACGAATCCATCTTCGGTTTTTTCCACAGAAGCTTTTAAGAAATCGAGGCTCTCATTCACCAGAGAAGGATTATCTGTTTCACCTGTTAAGGAAGACCAATAACAAACTGATGATAGGAATTACTGATTCGACTAAGAAAGGGCGCGACATTTGGTTTCCAGCGTTTGGTATTCAAATTCGAGGCAAAAGGTTGAATATGTAAAAATATAATCTGATGAAACTGTCTTGACGGTACCGGGCGCGGAAAGCTACTTTTTTGCTCGCTATGTTTACAACATAAGTACATGCATTACTTTATTAACCCTCGGATTTTAGATTTTAGCTTATGCAGCTAATATCTCCGAGCACTTAACCATCAGAGGAGAGATACACCACAACACCAGGAACTTCGTCCCCTACTCTTTTTTGGAGCAGTGTGTGAGTTCTTTTACATTCCAAAGAATCAATTATGAAGAGTTGTAGGAAGTGGCCTACGGTTTATCGTCCTTATCCGAGACTACTAAAAAGTCTAACCACTTGCAGATGTCATTACAAAGGCAGCACTTTCTCCTCAAATATTTCAATACCCTGAGTGTTGGTCCGGCCGGGGTTTGAACCCGCAACCTCCCGTACGCCACTCCGGTGCTCTACCACTGAGCTAAACGGTCGGTGGTTAAGCAACCAGGTAACGGTAATGATAATTTCGTTGATTTTCCCCAGGTGGGGACAGGAATGATCGAAGGATTGGTTCTGATTTTCGGGAGTACCCCAATTGGGCGATTTTTACGGCACGTTTAGCTACAAACTGGAAGATTACTCAGTTGGCTTTCTGGGACCGTAGCGTTACCATGCCTTTCGAGAAACAGGACCAAGGTTCGAAAACAGAGGTCTCTTCTCGCAAATTCGGTCGTCCAATTCTTAGTCAAGAGTTGGGTGGTATCAGAAGGCCGAAAGGGCGAGCCGTTCTTGAAACACCCCAAAAAGTGAATAACCATTGTACAAAGCATTTCCCACGCTGCACACGTAATTTAGTTTTTGTTATATTGGCACTAGAATTTGTATTGGTAATCAAATGGTTTCCAGTGCAATTTGTAACAAACGAGCGCAAGTAAATTTTTCAAAGACTAAAAAAATTGCACGAGCCTATAGGGCGAGTGCAATTTGTTGTCTTTGAAGAACCTACGAGTGCTTATTTATTCCAAATTACCCTCAAAAGGTTTGATTACTTGTTAATGACGTGGTTCAATTTTATCCTTGGTTTAAATTTTATTTTCCTCTGTTTCAAACTCATTATCATACAATACCATACGAAAAAAAAAACAAAGGAAAATAAAATTTAAAACAAGGATAAAACTGAACCAGAGTATCAATAAAATACCTGCGAAAATTTGATTTCAAGTTTCTTTACTCAATTTTCACTTTTTGCACTCAATTCCCAGTCAATCAGCGCGTTGGAATTGTTGCATCTATATTATTAACTCGGAAACATAAGACGAAACGTGAACGCCAAAATTTCTGGCCAATGAGCAACAAAAGATGGATCAGTTTTCCTGCAATTTCCGTGCTTATATCTCAGCAATTTTCACTGATAGAATGTTTATCATTTACAAGGGCATTCTCGACCAAAAAAAGGAAAATTAGTGCGGGTATCATTTTTCCCGCCAAGATGTCACTGTTTATCACGGGCGCACCATCTCATAAAACAAAAATCCAATGTAGTTACACTCGAAGTGGAATCTACGGAAAAGTTTTTTTTTCTGATTTAACTTGATTCAATTCAACACTGACAACTGTATTAAGATTGACTGTGAGCTAGAGTTATCATATTCCAATTGTTGGTGAAAATAAAAAACGTATCGAACAACTTTATTTTTCGCGAAAGTTTCATATTTCGATCGAACCAGTCTTTAAGTTCGTAATCCACGTATCAGCGGCCATCCCGGGGGGTGACCCCGGGGAACCCCGGGCATTCGCAGAACGACGTTTACAAGTCCCCCACCCCCATCCAAGAACAATAATTCTCCAGAAAAGCTCCCACTGTCACCCGGGGATACACTGGTGGCCAGTTCGCTATGATAGCGAAAGATGGCTGAGAGAGAGAGAGAAAAGGAAAACTCGCGCACTTTTCTCGTAGTTGCCATTTTGCCGGGAATGTGTACCGCAGTTCATACCCAGTCTTCGCAGAGAAAACACTCGTTCATGTTCAAATTGCGGCGGCTTAGCCGGTGTTACAAATACCGCGGGTCTTTCCCCCGAGGATCCTGCTAAAATTGTCAAATCCCGCAGCATGCCCGCGTATGTGTCCGGGGCCACCCCCAGCTCCCCGTTTGGCCGCTGATAAGTGCATAATAACCACACCAAGAACCAATAACGATACGTACCTGCTGACTTTACAGGTATCTGCCACATGTGACATAATTCTTTGAACCACGTGAACTTCTCCATAAGTTCATCTGTGATAAGTGAACAACAAAAGTCAAGATCAACTGTAAGAAGTATTTAAATCTGATTATAAAATAAGAGAAACAGTGCGCATGCTATCATTGCTTACCAGCTGTGTTTATATTAAAGAAATAATAAGAGTAATAATAATAATAATAAAAAGCGCAGAGTACATTATCAAGTCATATCAGCACACGGGAATTTTCAAGAACACAAGAGAAGCACCAGGAGAATTGAAAGTCCGCTCTGACTTGTAACGCTCATATTCTTGGCTAAAATCAATGTACGTGGGATCAATAACAACGGAACGCAGTTACTCGGAATGGTTTTGTCGAAAAATAAAAGCATTGCTATCGTGCTAGCACGGGAAAATTTGTGTGCGACGTAGCATACGTGCTTTATGGTGTTACAATGTGGGTTTGGGCAATCAAACAGCCTGTCCAAACATGCTTTTCACCTTGGTTTGTATATATGTGGTACCGACCAAACTTGAGGCCAAGATGGTCGCAAACTTTTTTTTTTGGCGTTTTATGTAGTCCAGGTAACTAAAAACGAAAAACAGAACGTGGCAAATATCCAGCCATCTTGACCGAACAAACTTGGTCAAGAAGGGATTTACTATAAGATCATTTTGTCTTATTTTGCGGAACAATGCGGGAAATTCCGAGCGTGTGAGATTAGCCAATCTTTTCCGCTCGGGTCACTCAGAACTCAGGTCACGCCTCATCTTGTCCGCTCGCGGAACCAGCCATATAACTAAAGCCTGTATAAACAGAGTCGATATGTTTCATTCCTTAATAGAAATAACTGCTCTCCCTATTAGGTAGTTCCCTTAAACAAGGAAGCATTCTTAATAATGAAAACATTAATGTGTCGTAGGGGCGGATCTAGGGCAGGGGGGTGCAGAGGGTGCGCACACCGCCCCTCCCCCATGAGATGACCTACGCCTTTCTACCGGCATATAATTCATGGTAGGCCACCATATAGTCACCATATATAGTTTTTACAGGGGTATACAAGGGTTTACAAGGATATACCTTTGTAAACCCTTGTATACCCCTGTAAACACTATATGTGGTGGCCTACCATGAATTATATGCCTTTCTACCTCACCCTCTCTTGTTTCTAATACAACCAGCATTCTGCGTTGAAGAAAATCATGAGACAAGCCTCCTTGTTCGCTTTTAAAATCTTTTTAACATCACCTGTCCATTACGTCATTCCTTAAAAGTGCATCCCCTCATAAGAAAAATCTAGGATCAACCTCTGTATAGATTTGGTTTGGTAGCTTACCAAAATGAAGGCCTTGTAAATTCTGTAGCATGATGCAAGCAACAAGAGCACACGATGGGTTGATCATTCCAGCTTGAAGATCTGACAAGATTTTGTAACCAAGGGACTTAACAACCTTTTTTTCTTCATTCGATAAGAAATGGAACAAGTGTCTGAAACCAATTCACCATATCATAAAGAAATGAGCAACTGGTAGTTTTGAAATAACAATAATAATAAATAACGAAAATATATAAAAAAGTTTATAAATAAGACGTAACATGGTATTGTCGTTTGAGTCAACAACAGTCCAATGGCGTGATGTGACAATGGTCACACCATTAGAAACTGGTGTCACATTAAGCTGCACCTGCGATTTTTAACTAAAATGCTGCATAAAAAAGTGTGGCTTATACATGGACTTTTACAGTAAACATCCATTCATTTATTTTCCCTCAGCATCAGATAAAGCACTAAGAATAGTGGGGCTGAGCAAATGGGTGAAACAAACAATTCAACTGAAATATAAACAAATGTAAGAACTGCAACTAGTTGGAGGCAAACCAGTTGGTTATTTACAAATGTGCCCCCCTGGTACACTGCTTTTAACCCATAGGCCACGTTGCCTCACTGAATTTTGTTGCAAAATCTTTGATAACTGATCAACACTACGTCTACAAGGTAAAGCCACAAAGTCTTACCGTGGTACACATGCAGAGTCAACCCTGTTTAGTTTCCCTTCTGTGAATTTGCTAAGCGACAACAGTTCTCCAATGTGAATGTGAATACTTCCATAGTTTTCAGACAAAACAAACCTGCTTTTTATTAAACCCTATCAAGAAAAAAATTATTCTTGAGCAGGCTATTGCAACAGGTTTAGAAAAATCCAATATTTTACCACCACTCAATATATAGTTATAAAACAATCATTATTGCAAAACTTACAATACAACTAACTGATTTCAAGATTGTGCTTAGACTATTAAAAATACAATGTAACTATTCTTGAAACGTACTCTACGTCTTATGTACAAGAATCCAACTTCACAAGGGCTTCTACACGTATGTATAACAACTGCACTGCTTTGTCGGTAAAAGGTTGCTTTGGTTTACAAAACTGGGAGAGAACTATAAGATAATAAAATTAAAGGTACATACAAGCCTTGAAGCCCACATGGCCAGAGCGTATCCCAGTTTCAGTACCATGAAGTACCTGGGAGTATTGTTACTCCACTCTGGATGGAATGCTAGTCCAACACAGGGTTACCTCCAGCATTATGTTGCTGGTTCCCATTTATACAACTGGGTGGAGGGAGACAGTGTGGAGTTAAGTTTGTTGTCTAAGGCAACAACACAGTGCCAACACATGGCTCGAACTCTGGGCCCTCTCCTTGGAAGTCTCAGTGACATACTAATCACTACACTACTGTGTCTCCATAGAGATAGAGAGCTATAGGTTACCTTCAATGATTCTCTTGGTTTGGGTATTCCCAGCAACTCATAAGCACAAGGAGATTCTTCTAGGATGCGGTCATAACTGATACTTATTGGACAGATTACGATATCTGGGACACCAGCGTTGGTGAACAAGTCCACAACCATAGAAAGGACACCTAACGTTGGGTCAGACAGGAAGTTCATTCTTATTTAAACTAGAACTGCAACATGCATTATTTTAATCTTGACTAATGTTAATGTTTTCTAGCTCCACCAAAGATTAATCATTTCATCCTAATGTGCAGTCATTACCTGATAATTAATATGTTTTGACATGTTTATACACAGAATTGTAGGATATATAGAGGATTACACAGTGGTGAGAATATATGAATTTTATGTTTGAGTGGCAAGAGCAATATAAAATTCATATCTTTGAGCTGACATGTAATTTTCTTTTTATTACGTAGACAAAGAAACATTAAGATGTTTGTTTGGCATCTTTGCATGTACACAAACTGAATCATGCAAGGCAGGAAATCATGTCATGGATATCCTCACAAAAGAGGATATGTAAAATGCACCACTAAGGTCCCCGATGAAGTTTCAAATGAATTTTATGAGTGGTGTAATTACCAGCAAAACACTCACATCTATATTGTATCAATTTATTGAGTCAAACTACTATTAATGGAGCTGAAGAGATCATAAATTTCCCTGACATGGTACAAATGATCATCTAATTAGTTATAATAATAAAAATAATAATGATAATGATAATAATAATAATAATAATAATAATAATAATATTTTAGTCCATAATTTAATTAATATTTTTATTTTGGTGTCTTAAGAAAATCATAGTTATGTTTAGAAGTCTTTCGAACATCTTAGCCAAGGTTAAACATCAAACACAAGAAACAGTGATTACTACTGGTACATATTAATCAAACACCAAGAAAGCTGAAAATATGGCAAGCAGCTGAGTATTCTCAGCAAAATTTGCAACGTATGATCTGTGATATATCACATGCTTGCTATAGCTCCTTCAAAGAAATGCATCAGATGTAGGAAGGTTAGCAGGCATAAGAAGATGCAGAATCATCACTAGGAATGCACATCCCTTACAAGCCTCTTTGGGAATCCTTAGATTAAGCTACCTATTATCTACATGTTGATTGATAATCATAATATTATTCAACTGTTTATTTATTATAAATAACATACCAAGTTTTGGATGCAAAAATTTTCCTGTTCTACTTCTTGTTCCTTCAAGGAAAAATTCCAATGGTTGATTCCCAATCTGAAGCTGATTTTGAATATACTCTGTAAAAACAACCCAGTACAGTGGATCCGACATGAAAGAACGCCGCATGTAGAATGCTCCGCTGTTTCTAAACAAGGTACGAATGACCCTCATGTTCATAAAGTCAGCAGCTGCTGCTATAAATGGCAATGGGATGTCCAAGGCAAAGCAGACATATGACACCAGGAGGAAGTCCATGTAGCTTCGATGAGAAGGAATAAATACCACAGGGTTGTTCTTTGCCGCATCCTTTAACTGAACAAAATCAGTCTGTTAGAATCAATTATTACAAGTACTCTTTTTAAATAATAACACTTTGGAATGACCTTCCAAACAATGTAATTAACGTACCTGAGGGTCCTAACATGAAGCAGTTTAAAAAGAGTTAAGAGATAATTATGAACATTTCTTGAAAATTTCTACAGTTTGTATATTTTGTGGTTCAATTTTAACCTTGGTTCAAATTTTATTTTCCTCTGATTCAAACTCATTACCATCAAATTACAAAAACAAAAAAAAACAGATTTGAGCCAAGGATAAAACTGAACTTCAACATAGATACAAGCATAAATGTATCAATTTGGAAATTTTTATATAGATCATTTTCTGTTTTATTTTGTGTTGAGGAGACTTGCACATAGTGTTGACCTCAAAGTTCTCCTTTTCAACTGTTACAAATGTTTAAAGTATTATTATTCTATTAATTATATGAGCAGTTTTTTTAATACTCAATGAGTCTGTTAAGACGAAACATTTAACTGGTGAATCACTGTGAAAATTGTTTAGTAAAAAGTATATTAATCACCCAATCTATCTATCTGCAGTATCTATATGTCTATCAACCAATCAATTAGGCAATAAACAATCTGACAGTGAATCAGTTAATTCATGAACTTATGAATCAAGGAATAAAACTATCACCCAGCCAGTGAGGCAGCTTAGTAATCATAACTATCAACTAATTGTACATGATAATTGAATCAGTCCATCAAGGCTATAAAGATGAAAAAAGTAAAAAAAATTAAATTGAAAATACCGGTAACAATCAAAATAACAACCTGAATGCAGATCTCTCTGGTTTCCTTTGTTGCAGAAGGCAAAATACTAGGTTATAAACCACAGATTATATGATTTGCAATACAACATCCTGACCAATACACCACTGTGCCTCCATTTCTATGATGCATAGTACTTAATATGTTTTAACACACTTTGCAGTCACTTCATTTCCTACTTACCCTTTCTATTCCCTCTCTATTGACAAGAAGCTTTCTGAACAGTGTGCATAGGATCTTCCGCAGCATGACTGCCATGACACGAATACTACTGAGATTGAAATTATGACCCATTTCATCCAGAATGGCTTTTACATCTTCTGTAACACTGTCAACTGTTTTATCCTTTTCTTCAGCTGTCTGGACATCATTAAAAGAATTGGAAAAGGTTATCTCCAGAGAAATGTCAAGTAAAATGCAGTTGACATATCCTGAACAGTAAAAAGGAAATACAGGTATCTCTGGTGTTTACATGTACTAAGGTCATATTTTGCTTGTAACCATGGTAACCAAATCGGTAAGTGTATCCCACTCCTCTGGGTAAAACTATTATAAAAATAATGGTCTCACTTGCCACAGGAGCCCTATCACTTTACACAGGTAATGATCTTGATCTACTGAGTTGCTTACTGATGCCTTTATATCAGCAGTTATTTAAAACTGTAGGAGCAATCTGTGCTCATAGTTCTTTAAAAAATGTTTAAAACAGATCTAAAAAAGTAAAATCGTCCCTAAATTTTCAACTGCCTTCTGTGGTCTTCTTCAGAGAATATACTTCTCTGACTATACTTCTCTGAAGAAGACCGCAGAAGGTGGTCGAAAATTTAGAGACAATTTTACTTTTTTAGATCTGTTTTAGACATTTTTTAAAGAACAACAGTTATTTATTTTAACTTTGTCCAGACCCCTTTTAACCAAATCTCACATGTCTGGAAATTAAATATCAGGTAAAAGATTATTCACAAATGAATAATGTTGAAAATCCTGTCACATGAAAGTTATTACAGAAGTACAGTAACTACAGTACATGCAGGACTGGAAGTAAAAAGAACCACCTAAGTGGGGAAGAACACAAAATTCCATGTAGCAAGGGGTGCATAAAGGTATAAGCAAGTGGGGTGGGTGGAAGAGGTTGGAGGTACAGTAAAGGTGTTTTGGGTACATGCATGAGAGGAAGTGTTAATGGGCCCGTAAGGTGGAGGGGGCTGCATGTCATGTTTCAGTGCAAAAAAAAGATATTTATAGCCTGCTTGTTCTTCAGTTCATTACGGCTTCAAAATGGCAGGGCATTAAGCTAGATTTCCTATAAACCCATCATAATTAATCATTGTACTGGGAATTTTAAATCTAAAGTGAAGAAATTTCTTATGGATAAATGATGATTTTATATTCCGAATTATTATACCGAATTAGTTGGTTTGATTATTATTATTATTATTATTATTATTATTATTGTATATTAAGTATCTCAATTGTAGTATATGTATTTGGTGGTCTGCCTTTACATGGGGGGGCGTCGATAAAAGCCGGAACATGGAACACTCCGGAACATGCCGGAACATTCCGGAACATTCTGGAACATTCCGGAACATCCTGGAACATGAAAATTTTTTAAAATTTTAAAAAAATAATAGCACGAAATAAATAAGACAATAAACATACTTTATATATAACGAAAATAGACATAAATACATAAAATAAAAACGAAAAATAAAGAAAGAAAATGAGTCTGGTATCTTCTCTGAGTATACGGAAAACAATATTTTGTCGGAATCACGAGAGGATGAAGCTTTATCTATTCTTGGTCGGAATTGATTTGCTGGGCGAGTGAGGGCAGTTCCATGCAGATGATAGTCATGATTGAGTGCTTGCCTCTTTAAAATATAGTAGATTGGGTTGCGAAGAGGGGAATTTTCAAGCTTTCCTCACACAGCCACCTCCTGTAATGGCTTGCCTTGAATCAAGAGAGAATCATGACGGTTATCCATTTAACAAGAGCTTAGGGACTACTGGCTTTGGATTTAAAAGGAAAGATTTATATTGGTGGTAGATACTGTACTGTTCACAGTCCCCAATTATTCGATGGTGATTGTGGCCATCTTGGTTTCTCAAGGCAAGCGAAATCTGGGGAGAGTTCCAATTGCTCCTAGGGACGGCTACTCATTTCGCTCGCTGTACAAAACTAAGATGGTGGCGATCGGCAGGAAAATACGGGACTCTGACCAGTATAGGTAAGTTTTCTTATTTGTTTCATATGTAGACGATTTAACATGGTTTACTTGGTTGTCTAAACCAGTGTAGAGTACTCGAGAATTACAAGTTTTATTTTTTGGGCTCTTTAGTTATGTTTATATTTATTTTCTTATTTATTTCTTGCTATTTTTTTTTTTAATTTTAAAAAAATTTTCATGTTCCGGGATGTTCCGGGCTGTTCCGGAATGTTCCGGCATGTTCCGGCTTTTATCGACGCCCTACATGGGGTCTGGGACCCTTTTGTAGACTCTCCTTATGGCCGTTTCTTTCTTTTTTTTTTCTTATTTTATTTGTACACGTTTTTTTTCTGCCATTAAACTGCAATAAATAAAATAAATAAAACTATCACCCCAAGCTGTAACCGTACTGTTCCCTTCTTCGAAAATACGATACGGTCTATAATCTCGCGATCTCGACCTCTCAAGGGAAACGAAAAATAGTTCGCGATGGCGGGGGTCCGAGATAACCGACAGTAAACGACTGAAAAAAAAAATGCAATCCAAGCCAAATGAGTTGGAGTTCGACATAGCGGGAAGGGCGAGATAACCGATTTCGAGATAGCGAGGTTCGACTGTGTGCTTGCACGAACATTACCCTATACAATACAGCGCTACGGCATGCACAGTGAAGAATGGGTTCTACGGAAAACAGCCGGAGGGTATAGCTTGCAGTTACTCTTTAACTGTAGTCTTTTGGGTTAAAAAAATTAAGACATAAACTAAACATGTAAAGGCTGTTGTAAAATGGATTTCGGCAGGATTGCTGGGTGTTAAACAATATTAGCCGTCTAATTAAAAATCATTGCTTACGCAAACATGGTTCCAATATATGTAAAAATTATCGAAATGCATTCCCCTCAGCTGTAGACAAGCAGTTTTACCTTTTGGATGGCATGTTGAACACGTCTGGAGCTGAGGACATCGGATTTAATTTGTTTTGGATTTCTTGGCTGAGCATACTTATAGCCCTGTGGGTGAAATCGTTTCAGGCTCCACAAAACATCGCTTCGACTTCTGTCCTCTAGCAGATCACAATCAAAAGGCTCCATTTTGCAAACCGAGTAGTTTCGCTGTTAGAGCTGTTGGAATTTTGAACTTTGCATCGCCCAACATTCGCACAGTGTATGTCACTTTCACGTGCGCCGTATTAGTAACTCCAACCATAAACATGCCCAATATCACATGACGATCAAACTTAGGGATGGACCACTTTATTTTTGTGGGGGAGGTTCGGCAATTTTGTCGAATAGAGAATCTTTTTCCCCTTTGGGTTGTGCGAGAATCTTTTTTTAGCACCTTGGCGTTTTTATAACCTTTTTTCCTTTAGCCCCCTGTGCATGATTTTTTTACCATACTTTTGCTGTGTAGGAATTTTTTTCTTTGGTATTTGCTTAACTCCGCTCCCCCCTCAAAAATAAAATGCCCTCCCTTATCCCTCATGATCAAGTTCAGGCGTGACTCGTATTGTTCTATGATGAACAGGGGCGTGGCGTGAGATTTTGAAGGTGAAGAAAGGAAGAGAAGTTTTACGTTTCTTGCCGTCCGTTTATTACGGAAGCTTTAAAGGGACATGTATAAAATTCTTGAGTTCGAGTTGTTAAGTACGAGTTGTTGAGTACGAGTTCGAGTTGTTAAGTACGAGTTGTGAAGTGCGAGTTGTTAAGTACGAGTTGTTAAATACGAGTTCGAGTTGTTAAGTACGAGTTGTTAAGTGCGAGTTGTTAAGTACGAGTTGTTAAGTGCGAGTTGTTAAGTACGAGTTGTTAAGTGCGAGTTGTTAAGTACGAGTTGTTAAGTACGAGTTCGAGTTGCTAAGTACGAGTTGTTAAGTGCGAGTTGTTAAGTACGAGTTGTTAAGTGCGAGTTGTTAAGTACGAGTTGTTAAATACGAGTTCGAGTTGCTAAGTACGAGTTGTTAAGTGCGAGTTGTTAAATACGAGTTGTTAAATACGAGTTCGAGTTGCTAAGTACGAGTTGTTAAGTACGAGTTGTTACGTGCGAGTTGCTAAGTACGAGTTGTTAAGTACGAGTTGTTGAGTACGAGTTCGAGTTGTTAAGTACGAGTTGTTAAGTGCGAGTTGTTAAGTACGAGTTGTTGAGTACGAGTTCGAGTTGTTAAGTACGAGTTGTTAAGTGCGAGTTGTTAAGTACGAGTTCGAGTTGTTGAGTACGAGTTCGAGTTGAATCAGCGGTACTAAAGTGAAAGTATCGCGGGAGCAAAATCTGTCCAGTGACTTTTAAACGATTTGTACTGACAAAGATGTGCTGCGGAGAAGGCCCAGTTGCAGCAACTGTTGGTGTATTATTTAATTTCTACTTTTTCATTACACTGAGGTTGTCAAGGGTGTTTTGCCTCCCTATGTTCCATTAGTAGACGGAAATATGGAACACGCAGCACGTATCCTTTACATTTAAATTGCTGACGAGTCATGAATCTCGTTTTATACCACGCAACTGGACCGAAATCGAGCTGTTTCATTTCGATTAATTTAACTTGCATTGTAATAAAGATCCTTGGACTAAAAATAATAATTAGGTATGATTGACCATATTTCGCGAAGTTTTCCCAGTTACTAGTGCAAGTTATTCCTTTATATAACATATGGTTGTTTTTATTCTCTTGCGGTGGTTCGCTAAGCTTAATAGCCACGGAAAATATTTCATTTGTAAATAAAAACAATAACAATACCAAAAGTCCTGGAGAAAATCGCAAGGATTCGTCAAGTCCAGCTGCTGTTTGCTTGAAAGAAACGGGTATTGTTGAATGTGAACCGGCGCAACCGAATCTGGCGCTAAAATGCCTAAATAAAGCAGAACCATAGCTCCCTCCTCGCATGCAAAGACTTCTTTGGGGTTTGAAACAGATTTTGCTCCCGCGATACTTTCACTTTGATACCACTGATTCAACTCGAACTCGTACTCAACAACTCGAACTCGTACTTAACAACTCGCACTTAACAACTCGCACTTAACAACTCGTACTTAACAACTCGCACTTAGCAACTCGTACTTAACAACTCGAACTCGTACTCAACAACTCGTACTTAACAACTCGTACTTAGCAACTCGAACTCGTATTTAACAACTCGCACTTAGCAACTCGTACTTAACAACTCGAACTCGTACTCAACAACTCGTACTTAACAACTCGTACTTAGCAACTCGAACTCGTATTTAACAACTCGTACTTAACAACTCGTACTTAACAACTCGTACTTAACAACTCGTACTTAGCAACTCGTACTTAGCAACTCGAACTCGTATTTAACAACTCGTACTTAACAACTCGTACTTAACAACTCGTACTTAACAACTCGTACTTAACAACTCGCACTTAGCAACTCGTACTTAACAACTCGAACTCGTACTCAACAACTCGTACTTAGCAACTCGAACTCGTCTTTAACAACTCGTACTTAACAACTCGAACTCGTACTTAACAACTCGAACTCGTACTTAACAACTCGAACTCAAGAATTTTATACATGTCCCTTTAAAGCTTCCGTAGTTTATGGACTAGTAAAAGGATAAATGAAATACTAACACGAAGACAACAATATAATACGGAACACTTACACGTCATCCTGATTTAATGATAAAAATGCTAGCGGGGAATTAAAAATTTTATTTTTCCAGAATTTAGCTGTACACACGGGTGCATGTTCGTGTATGGACGCTGCGCTGATAAGACGACCTTGCATCGATTCCTTGCATCACCTTGCATCGGTTCAGAAGCGAAAAGGTGTTGCGTGACAATACTAGTTCGTTCAAAAGATGACAACCTCGTTCCCAGGGTCCTCTCCTACTTGGCCCTACGAGATTGAAAAGATGACTGAACAAGAACTAGACGCATATCTGCGTGAACTCGACATTTAGTAACTGACCGATCTTTTAGCCAGATCAAAGCCAGTCATTAATCGACTTAAGTAGAGAGGGATAAGACTTCCAGAAAACTTAGACCCACCATAGAGCCTGTAAATATCGAATATTTCCCATAAAATATAATAGTTGAATATCCTTAGGCATTGTAAAATTATCTTACTTAGATTTTTGATGATCTGGTAGCTAATTTGCTGGAACAATTTGAGAATCAATCAATCAATCTTTATTAACGTGGTCAGCACGCTTAGCTAAAAAGCTAGTTTGCAGGTGCGCCACGAAATAAAAATACAAACTAGAAAAATATAAACTTCTTGGAAGTGTATAAATTAATTTAAGCTAACTAAGAATAAAATATAAAAATATAAAAAATATTATTAAAAAACAGTAAAATAGTAAAAATTGTATTTAATTATCACACTTCTCGGTCAAAGTCCTGTAAGGTTTAATGTTCTTAAATTGTTCTTAAAAACGGTATATGTTTTTATCTTTCTTGTTTCGTCTGGTAGAGAGTTCCACATTTTCGATGCAGCATATCTCCACGATCTTAAGCCATAAGTTGTTGATTTTACTTTTGGAAGGTCTACAATTGTGTTGCCTCTGAGGTTATAAGTGGAGCGCCTTACTGTAATGAAATCACGTAAGCTTGCAGGTCCAGCATCGCTAGCTAATATCTTAAAAACTGTGGACAATATTTTCGCTAACCGTTGTTCGCGGAGACTTGGGAGACCAATACGCTTTAATAGTTCCTCATAAGGCGTGGACTTTTCCCTGAAAACGAAACGGAGCGCTCGTTTGTTTACCATCTCTAACTTGTCAGCTGACTTCTTACTACAAAAGTGCCACCTTTCGGAACAGTAGTTAAAGTGCGGCAATATGAAAGCCTTGTAAAGGTCCCTCCTAGTCTCGAAAGGCAACAGTCTCTGCATCCTTTTTAGTACAGCAATTTGTTGACTGACTTTTCTACATATTTTAGCGATGTGGTTTTCGAAATTCAATTTGTCATCAATTGTTACGCCAAGAAGTTCCATTGTTTTGGAAATAGGAACTTGTGACTCGTCACATTTGAACGCCAGCTCGGCTCCTTTGTTTTTTCCCAACACCATCGCCTGATATTTTGAACTGTTCCTTTTCATTCCATTTTCGGCGCGAACCATTTATCAGCACTAGCAAGATCAGTGTTAATGGTTTCTTCAACTCTAGGAAGGTCATTATCTGCGTAAAAGATTTGTGTATCGTCAGCATAAGTAGACAGCGTACTCTCCTTAATAACATATGAAAGGTCATTCATAAAGATGTTGAATAATAAGGGGCCGAGAATAGATCCTTGAGGGACACCCTTACATATTGATTGCCAATTCGAAAGTGTGTCCCCCAGTCTCACTCTTTGGAATCGATTTGATAAGTAATCCCTTATCAGGGCAGTTGTTGCTTCGTCAGCTCCATATTCTTTCAGTTTCAAAACAATAAGTTCGTGAGGTAAGGTGTCAAAAGCCTTCGACAAATCCATAGAGACCAGTCCGATCGTTTTGTTATCATCAATTTCTTTCTTCCATTGTTCGGTTAAGCTTAGAAGTGCTATGTCACAACCATGATGTTTCCTGTAAGCAAACACATATTTATGATAAATTCCTTCAAAATGTGGGCTTATTCGGTGATGTACAAGTCTTTCGAAAACTTTCGAAAAAGCAGGCAGAATCGTTACAGGTCGATAGTTGGTTTTCATTAGGCTGCAATCCTTTTTGAGAACTGGAGTCACCTCACCAAGTTTCCACTGTTGTGGTATTTTAGTGGAAGTGAAAACATGATTTATCAGTGTACTAAGAGGACAGCACAAAACCTCCATCGATTCTTTGACTGCTCGTGGAGGGATCCCGTCACATCCCGTAGCTTTATTTGGTTTAAGATTCCTCATTACCTCATAAACTGTTGGATTCGTGTTGCTTATCAACACATTGGGCCTATTTGTTAAGTTATTTGATATGTGCGACAAATCGGCTGGATGATCATTTAGATTTAGTTCCTTTGTACTTTGAGTAGAGCTGGTGAAAAATTCGTTAAATGTTTCGGCCACCTCTTGTGGATTCCTAATGATTTTGTCGCCCTCCTTTAATGTGACTCCACTATTGTTTACATTCTTGCGGGAGTTAACATAAGGCTTTATGGCGCACCAAAACTTCTTTTGATCTGCATACTTGTCTAAACACAGCTTCTCAAAATGTTTCCGTATAGATATAGAGAATAAAGCAACATATCATTTTCGACTAACGGGTTAGGCACCCACCCCTCCCATTGAAAACTTCAAGTCTTTCCACCTGTTTAGGTCAGCAGTAGCTCCCATGAAAACAAAATGGTGGACCCGATAATTCCTGCCGTCAGTTTTGATACAATCACTCGTTTTAGGGGTTTTATAGCATGCCTCGTTCTTTCCGTTACATACGTTGCAAGCTTGTATGTGCTTAAGTCTCCATTTCCAAGGTAGGTAATTAATATATAGGAACAATCGTACACAAAATCAAGAAACCGCAATAGGAGCTTGTTCTGTACCAACAAAGATAATGCATGTTATACTGCAAATGAAGAGGTTAAAATCTGCGGTTGTTCCTCGTGATAAATATTATAAACATTGTGATCTCAAAGTTTAAACATTGCAAATCGTTTGTTCTACTGAAAGGATTTATTTATATCTGAAATGCGGATCAATATCAGTTTCTGGGCAACCGTGCACCTACCCCTCCCCTAAACCAACATTAACGCTAACTTTTTAACTCATTATTACTTGTTGGATTAGGGGAGGGGTAGGTGCACAGTTGCCCAGAAACTGATATTGATCCTGAAATGCTTTGTTCTCTGACACCCCATATTTTCTCTGAAGAAATACGAATTGCATTGATTTTTGTTCATAGCGTGTTCACATTTCAGTCGGCTAAATACGTTTTTAAAAAAATTCCAGGCTAAATCGCATTTACTTGAGACCGACTTATGACTGTGCATGTCAAATCTTTAACAACTATAGTAAATTCATAACGACAGAGTGCCACTGCTAGTATTCATGTAGAAGACATTAAGCTATTCTCAAACTCAAAAAGCCACAGTAAGATTCTAATAATGGCTGGGGCTTTTTGAGTTTCTGGAATAACTTAATAGTCAATATCAGTCTTCATAACTGTTATAGTCTAACTCTTTAAGCCCCTATACCAAGATACAAATTCTCTGTAAATGGTTTTCATAAATTCTCCTAAACAATCCTCATACATTTCATACAGCACCTGTTAGGAAAATGTGGTATAATATCAACACAGCCCATTTTTGGTGATCATTCGTTTACATTATTATTTATTTCATATAGTTATTGCTATGTATTGATGTAGGAGAATTTCAATGTTGATCATTGTTGGGAATTGAATTGTTCTCTTTTAGGGATCATCCTAAGACCATTAGACAGCGTTTTAAAAGTGTCTTTGTTGTATCTGTCCTATCACCATGTTATGTCTGGCTGTGGGCAGATGGAACTGAAAACAGTAATGTAAGTACAAGTTTCACTATTGAGAAGAAAATTTGCGACATTTACTCAGTGTGATTCTTTTTCTACAAGCTGCTTGACCTTATTTAAATTTACCAAGAGTACATGGCCAAGGAAATAAAGGCTCTGCAAAAAATTGGCCTAGTTTCGACTTGGTTATTTTTGTCCTGAAAAGCAACTTGCAGAGCAGGTCTTAGGATTGTTTGTGGTATTGTGGTTCTGGTAAACACATGCATGTACCCACTTTTCATATTTTCAGGTCCTTCCTCTGTGGAAATGGCTTGGAATTCATCTTGAAAGTATAGTGTTAGCAACTATCTGTCCTCTAATATTAACAGTGGTGAGTATAGCAACTGATTTTAAATTTAAAAGTTAGGTTAGTTACTGCTTTGCTCTGATTCACAATGTTTTTCATTTAGATTCTATTCCTAGGCCCTCTTGTACTGATGTATGTAAACAGAGAATTAGCAGATGTCAAAGGTAATTTTGTTTTTAAAAATTCAAAATGTTATATGTGTTATTTTTTTTTCACATTTCTATTTCCATGGCAATTTAATAGAATGCTGCAAATTGTTAAGTTATAAGTAAAGGTAATCATATGGTTTCGAGTTCAATTTGGAATTAATTTGCACAAGTGAGTTTTTCAAAAAGCTGAAATTGCACAAGCCGCTTCGGCGAGTGCAATTTCAGCTTTTTGAAAAACTCACTTGTGCAAATTGATTCCAAATTGAACGAGAAAAACTGTATGATTACTCATTAATAATATAAACATGAAAAAATTCGCCTGGAGGAAGTGCCGGAAGATCTCATTGCAGACAGGAAGGGGACATTTGACGCGGATTTGTCACTTTATTTACTGATTGGCTGATGAAGATCAGCTGATAACGCTACGAACTCAAAGCGGTTCGCTTAAAAATAAAGAATATCATAATCCAGGATATTGATGTGTAATTTGCACTGGTGTTACACTTTTTGCACTGGTGTTACACTTGAACTGCACTGCTCTCAGCCAATCAGAATCGAGTAAAGTTAAAGTATTGGTAATTAATTTAATAAGATACCTTCTCTAAGGTGTTTACCTTGCAGTTTGTACATTGTATTATAAAAGTGAAAATTACCTAGTTATAGAGCAACTACTCTAATGAAGGCCACCCAAACAGATTTTCATACAAATTTTGAATGTGTTTTTTTGATGCTGAACAACAGGTTTGTGGCAAGGTTTTACCAACTAAGATGATTCTTTTTTAATGTTGATATGCTTTGTACAAATATAGACCAATTTATGTGTATTTTATGTGCAGCAAACTATCTAATATTTTTAGAAATTCTATTGTTTGGATACTCAATCATGATTGGATAATTTGTATGAAAATTTATTTGGTATGCATTGGTTCGTGTAGTCGTACTATAAACAGAGGTTGTTTCATTGGCTTATCGCAAATCTAATCGTGTCCTATTGCCCATGTTATACTGTGTCCTATTGCCCATGGCATATGCTGTATCCGTTCGATTGTTTGAGAGCACCAATGTGCCAAAAGCCTCGTTTTGATGTTCCGGAACAGCTATTCGATCTTCAGTGACGTGCTGTTTGTATGGTTTCCAATAGAGACGCTGCAGCGGGCGGCTTTTGATTGGCTAATTCTTTTCGGTGCTAACCCGAACACGAGATCTGTAAAACAGTAGCGTGGGGTCATATATCACTGCACCCCTGACATTGCTTGTGCGTTTGACCTTACTCTTTATAGTGCATGCGATCTTGCTGAACCACTGGTCCGTGGTGGAATAGTACACCAAGGGGTAAAAAAGATCATTTAAGGGAAAGCATGATGGTATCCATAAAAATACCATGAAGAAGACAGAAACAAATACGAATGCATTTCCAACTTGCAGTTACTCTAGTACTTAATTAATAATTGTCAATTTCACTGAGTGAGGGCTGTAGAAATGTCACTACCACTTCAATTTTAGAGATAAATAATTTTTTTTGAGCATTCAACGAACAACCTAGTTTTGATGGATGGTACTATACTGCAGGGATAATTCCACAACTGGATGGCTTTAATGTCTTACTGCCTACTTGGTGTTTTTCATGATAACAGGTTTTCTTCAGTATCCATCTAGCTGGGTAGACTCCATTAAATTACGGAATTATGTTGTGGTGAGTTTATTGCTCCTCTTTTCTTTCTCTGTCAGACTTAAACATCTGATCACACATAATGACTGGTTCAAACCCTCGCCCTTTAATTCTCAGACCCAAATTCGTTAATCCATACTGTGTGGTTCCTAGTTTTAGACCTACTGTATCACCCCCAAAAATGTATGATACAAAAAAAGATAATAATAATATTGATAATGAAAATGACAATGAAAATGGCAGTGGCTATGGCAATGGCAATAATTATGATAATAATGTTGATATTGCTAATGATAGTAATAATAATAATAATAATAATCATAATAATAATATCCAGTCATTGTATTTTTATACTCATGCAATTTGTGGTACTTGCCTCAAACCCTTGTCCCTGGCAGACCCAACTTTAGATCGCATATTGTAGCCCCAACGTTTGTGGCTCTCAATCTCAGACCCAAACATATTGAGACATACATTGTGATTCTTACTTTTAATCCTCTTGGAAAACCCAGATATTTAAGTTATACCTCAGGTAGCTCAGGCAATCTGAGCAGTCTGATCCATATATAATGTAGTCACTATCGTAACTACAGCATTTTTAATAAAATGCAGTCACTATGGTAACTGCCAGGACTGATTCTCTTCGTACCTCATGGCACATAATGCCTTAACAGAGTCTTTCCACTTATCTCAGTTAGACACAACAGTCTTCACTTCCTCCCATGATCACCATCCTGCTTCTGCCCTTTCCTTTTCAACCATTCACTTCCAGGTGGTTTGTGGTCTTCCTCTTCTTTTTTCCTTCTGGCACCCAAGTCATATATTGCTATGATGCAGTCACTGGTTTGGCCATGTCTTAGTATGTGACCAATCATCATCTGCTTCACCTCTTTACTCGTAGGTTTCATGTCTGCTCTTTCTAGCAATTCAAGGCTCTTACTGCACTTCTTTTTCCTTGCCCTGTCCAATGTGTTTTGTTGATACCCATGATGTCTTTGTTTTTTACTTGCCATTTCTCTTGCTACCTGCAGAATGTTACTACTCCCGTACAGTGTATGTACATTTCAGTTACCAATTTTCCTGATGTTTTTGGGGAATACTGTACTATCTCAACGGATTAGTATGGATTGAGCAGGATTGTGAAAACTACAACGAGTGCTTTAGGCAGGATGCCATCTTTATTCATCAAGAATCTTCTGTTTTCCCACAATGCATACCAATACAACTCAATGGTATTTTACCCATAATCAAAATGTAAACTAATAAAAAGACACTATAAGTACCAGTGGCTTATTCAGCTTGGTGGCATCCTGTTGGCTTTGCCCCCACCCCCCCTCCCCCATATCATACAGTCACTGCTGTTGTTAGGACTGGTCTCAGTGTTCCCTTGATATATTGAATGTTTCTCTGCTTCTGGTTTCTGTAGTAACAGGGTTTTACAGGACAGGGTTATCAGCCCTCATCCTAACTCTCTACCTGGAGGACCAGGAGACCACACTTAGTGTGGTCTCTATCCTTCGACCTGTTCGGCATGGGTGGCCCTGCCAGGAGTCAAAGACTCCATGGGTCTAAAGGTCTATGGGTCTCCATAGCTCTGTGGGTCATCATTGAGACACGCAAACCACTCCACCATGGTACGGTGGTGGCCCCTTTGGAGTGAACTATGCCAACTACTACATTTTTAATAGAATGAGGTCACTATGGTAACTTAGTGTCAGTTATGACATTAGGGATGTTTAGTACCGAATATGACTTTGATACTGACACTCCAATGCCTTGTGTCTTATTCTGGCTTGAACATTTAGGGTGTGTTCCTTTGGTATGATCTGGATCTGGGTTTGTGATCTGAGATCACATGGATCATGGTGCATGAAAGGAACTGATGAATCCTCACTAGACAAGAATTCATCGGTTCCTTTGATGTGCTGTGATCCATGTGATCTTGAATTACAAATTCAAATCCGGATCATACCAAAGGAATGCATTCTTAGATAAATTAATAAATATATAAATAAATAGGTTAGTAGATAGATGAGATATAAATTATTACATGTAGATAAATACAAGTGTAATCTTTTAATGGCAACCTTTACTCTTTCTCTCTCTCCAGGCACCGTTAACAGAGGAGTTTGTATACAGAGCTTGTTTGTTGCCAATGCTGGTCCCAGGATATGGAAATGTTTTACCAATTTTCTTATGTCCCTTGTTTTTTGGAGTTGGTAAGGTCTCTAGACCTCTTCCTAGAACAGTTGAACCTCAGTTATTTTTTTTTTCATAAATAATAGTGTGTGACATTGAAAAGCCAACAAGATGCTCATTAATCCTTCCACTCTGGGTTTAAATCTGTTTCCAAATCTGTCAGAACTTGAAGTTTTACAATTTTTGTAGTCCTCTATTGAATGTCATTTCTTCATCTTCATTGTTTACCTTTGGCATCTCTCATTACTTCCTACAGCCCACATTCATCACGTCATCGAGAGATTACAACTGGGAGAGAATCCTAAAGAGGTGTGGCTAACTGCGTGTAAGTATTTGTTGTCCTTACATTCCTGGAGAAATTTCTTCTGAATCGAAATACACTGTAGTTCCTCAGGGAAAGGATAAAATTACAATTTTTGCTAAAATGTTGAACCGACAGGCACTGTTTCTCGTTCAGAACAAATGACAACCACTACATCTAACTTCTCTCCCTCCCCTCCCCTCTCTGAATTTTGTGTAACCTGTTACACACGGTGTTATTTTTTATCACCAAGGTATTACGTTTGATAATATACCAACATTGCTTGAGGGGGGAGGGGGGGGGGGTGGGCTGGCGGCGTAAGATTTCGTATAATCCCCGACATCTGCAAGAAAACAATGTAAGAAATTTGGACAACTGGTCCAAGGCATTTTGGCAAAGATTGTAGGTTTGTTTTTTTTTTCTACTGTGTTTAGTCTTTCAGTTTGGTTACACAACAGTGTTTGGAGGCTATTCGGCGTTTCTCTTCTTGCGAACAGGTTAGTTTTTTTCTGGGTCATGCCCGATGTAATTATAATTTATCATTTTCTTTGTTAGTTAGAGTTAGGTACATTGTTAAGAATGCTTTGTGTCCTCTGTTTTACGTCAGTTGTGTGAATAAATTATATTACACCGGAGATTAGCCATTTTTCTTTTTAATTTTCATCGCCAGGTATCACGTACTCATTCACAAGAAATGCGTTTATGAAACGAGTTTGTAAGGTAAGTTGTATCACCGTAAGATAAAGAAGAGCTGAATGCTAACGCGTGAAATACCAGCTTCTCTTGTATCTAACGGTGGTACAATTTAGCTTATCAACTCCTTTGCTAAGCTTATTTTTTGGTATATCAATTATCTAGCAACTCAGCGCCAAATCACTCAGCCGAGCGATGGAGTGATAATATTTGGATGCAAAGAACGCCGTTCAAACCGCATTCGAAAAGGTCACTTCTGTTTGAGTCCGCTTAACAAGCGCCTCATTAGAGATGAGGTTTTCAAAAACGGGGTCTTGTCTTTATGCGGTCATTTGGCCAGCCTCCTTCAAATCATTGAAATTGGCACTAACAGAAAACGAAATGTTTTCTTCCGGGTCATATTAAAAGATTACGTTTAAATTTTCGTTTCAACTGCATATGTGTTGTCGTAGTATAAATTGAGTTCTTAAGTGCTAATATGATTTTTTTATTTCATACATATTAAAATCCGAACTTTTTTGTCAACTTTCTTCATTGCTTATCTTACCAAACCGCCCCTTTCCAACACTTAAAATAAACCTTGTACGTATGGTTTTTTTATCTGCAGGTCATTTGATTGGCCCTGTGCTTTGCCATAGTTTTTGTAACTTCATGGGATTCCCGCCAATTGAGCAAGTACCGAGCTCGAAGTATCCAGTTTGTGAGTTGACTCAGAGCTGTCACGTTCTCTCCGTAATGTCATGTTACCGCCACCGTTTTTTGTAGTTGCGTGACGCGGTGTCGCCATAGGCCGATCATAAGTAACCTGCTTGGGCGCAGTTTCAAGGGAAGTGGAGTTTGGGTGCGAGAAATTCGACCGCCACGTGCGAGGGCGGGACACGCACCGGAACTCCCTATTCTGTTAGAACGCCAGCTACAACATGTGGCATTTAAGGAAGGGGAAGTCGAGGGGAAGGAGAATTTTTGAGATTAAGAAATTTCAGAAAAAAGTCTCCGCAAACAGATTTGCCCTTATATCTGCACCAAACAACAACAACAATAATTTTATCTGATAGTATCAGCACATAATAGTAATAATAATAATAATAATAATAATGGGATGTCCTCTCGCCAAAACGTCTCAGTAACTATATATGACATGATTCAGTTGTCAGCGGTTTTTGTTCTTCAGGTCACGTGATTATCTTTTCTTTTCTGTTTCAGTTCTAAGCGTCATGTTTGTCGTTGGACTCGTTATGTTCCTTGTCCTGGCAGTGCCGCTGACAAACCCTTCGTGGTATAATTCTGTTTACTTCAAATGATTAACTACATTGGTTGAAAAACTTCGCCAGTTCAACTCAAGATATAGATGGTGTCCCATTTCGGCACTCGACGTTCGATTTTCGCAGGAAAAACACTCTCTGAACGTTGTATCAATTTTCCGTTATGCAGTTTGGCTTTCTCAAATGTGAAAGCTCTATATTTGGATTATACATGTATTTAATTAGAGTTTTGAAGACAACGGAAAATAATTACGAATTTCAGTCGCTCACAAAAAACAAAGTTGTATCATGCTCCTGTTATCATTACCCTTCCCAAATTCCAGGAGAGAAAATTAAAAAGCCAATTCAATAAGATGACTTGAAAACGTTGTAAAAAAATATGGAACAAATCCTCAAATCTTAGCGGTGCAATTGCTTCCAGGAGAAGTGATAGAAACCAAGAAATGTAATTCAGGCTTTAAAGTCTCGGTTATCCCTCCTTGAATTCCGAAAAGATGCCCTATTTTTAAAAGCCGGTGCTAAATAAAATGCTGTTTTAAAGAAAAGCTTTCGTTTACACGTCTTTTGTCCTTGCGCATAACCTCTCATAGTTTCTCTCTGGCCAACTTTTTAATTCCCAGTAGTGATCAGCATCCAAGTTCTACTAATATCAATACGTAGTGATGAATACAAGTAATGAAAATAAAAAGAAATGATCACCAATTGACCTACTATGTTGATTCTCTAATACATTCTCCGTACTAGTACTGTGTAAAATACATGGGGACCATTTAGGAGAAAATGTATTTTGCATTAAGGCATAAAACTTTAATACCATTACAAATTCACTTTGTTATTCTGCTGAGAATGGAAAGAACGAGCCAGAGTTTCACTGTTGCCACGATACCTTGTGAATCGTGTTCTCCATTTCTGTTTTGGTTTGTTTTCGTTACGCGGTTAGCGTAGTTGGTGATGAATGACCCTTAGGTTTCGAAACAAAAGTCTAAACTGCATAACAACATCATTGGGATCACGGAATATGCGGTATTCTTACTCGGTAAATTTTTCAAATTATTTGAAGTACTAGCACGGCGATTCTATATTAATTGTCTTAAAACCAAACGCTACAAGTGCTCACTGTTCAATGAACCAATCAGAAAGCATCATCACAGGAAGTACACGTCAGTAAAAAGGGCGGAAAAACGCGTGCGGGCAATGGAACACGAACACAATGGCACTATTTCTTTCGACAATGGAACGAGAACCGTCCCGACGAACACAATATTTAAGCAAATCACAACGAAGTCAAGTAGAACGGCACAAAACAAGAGCACTGCACATGCAAAACACAGTCTGGTAGGTTTCTTTCCCGTCATTCGAGTCTGCAAAAAAAAAAACAACGTGAAATAATCACGTGTAGAGCAGCATAAATGCCGCGGCGACGTCGTCGTCGTGATTGTACTTATCCATAAAAATCGAAGTCATCATCTTCGTCATCTAGTCCTCCCGTGCTCAGCTGCAGATCAACTTCGGATTCGGTGTCGGAATTGTTCCAAAAATCTACAAATAAAAAAATTAATGTAATCAGAAATCCAACTCGAGTCATGCGGATCAAACCATGCACCGTGACCATTCTATGTAAAGCTACTGAACAGTACAGTACTGTGGTACTGTTTGTTTAACTATACAGTGTGGTTGTAACTTATTCATCTGTGGATCAAACCATACAGTGTGACAATTCCTTGGAAACGACTATAAAGTGCTCTAATTTGGTACTGTTTGTTTTTCAGCGGACGTCCGTTTTTAAGGTTACCTGTTTTTCGCTTGGGTTTGGACTCGTTCAAAGACTTTGGTTCGGTTTTCTCATTTTCTTCTCCTTCTGGTTTCTTGTTTTCTGTCGTGTCTGGTTCATTTTTCTGTAGCGCAGACGGAACGTATCCAACCCCAGAAGCAGGAGACAGAGGTGGGGATGTCATGGAGTCGGAGTCCGATATGTCAGACTTTGCGGACTGCAATGAAGACGCACCCCAACTCTCACCCAAAACGTCCGCCATGTTTTCTCCACCAGTATCAAACAGAGACAGTTTAGGTCGCTGTTTCCCGCCTTTTCCCTGGACAGGTGATTTCAGACGAGGTGATGTCACTGGTGGGGAAATAGCTCGTGCAAGTTCCTTCTCTACGTCTTCACTAGCCTCATTCTGAGGCTTACTGGGTCCAGACTCCGCCAGTAAGTCACTGATGTCATCGTCGTCCGGCTCGGAGTGGGCACTACTCATCATTTTGCGGTACGCTGCAGTCTCGGTCAGCGGTATTTCTTCATCTTCGAAGTCATCTTCATAAGAGACTGTAGGATCCGGTGTTGTTTTGCGATTTTCTTGAGGGCTGCCTTGCCTGAAAGATATACGATTACTTTTTCACTACGAATGAGTAGCACAAGGCGACGAGAATGAAAAGATTGCAGCGTAGTAACATCAACACATTTATTCCACATTTCACTTACATTGCTTCGTTTTTAGGAGGGGTAGATCCCAGAGAGCTGTTCGAGCTCTCACTTGCGACTGAAAGCTTCTCATCATCCTTCGCTGATGCCTCGTTCTGAAGTCGAGGAGCGATATTGACGTCATTATACCCTGGGGAGACGGGTGGGGATGCGGTGTGGATGCTGTGGTCTGAAACTTCGTACTCAAGGATGGTGCGCAAGAGTATTTTACTCTGAAACAAAAGAAAATCAAATTTTTTTTTGAAAATCCGCAATGCGCACATGGGTGGCAGGCACTCCACTGTAGTGGACAAATAAATAAATTCGATCGTGCGACAATGTGGCTACACACTTCGTGTAAGCCAAACAAAAATGATTCAGGTCAAGTTGCAATAAGTAAATGATTGAGATCAACTTGTAATAAGTTGTGTAAGTTGGTTAGTGTAATGCACCACAGCTGCAGTTCGTATACAGGAGCCTACCGAATTATGTGAATTCAGACACAGCTTCCGCCAAATGTTGGCCAATCACACAGAAACTAATGACTACGTCACCGCTGATTGCTGCGCAACCTGGCTGACAGACTTTTTATCACGATTCAGGCTCCAACAATCGGGAACGAAACGTAAGACTGACATGCATTTTCCCACGAAAAGTCTAACAGTCTCTTATATATATCGTAACGTAAACTGATTGGCCGCGCCTTTATTGAATACCAAGACTTTTGGCTATAACAGATGAATTTCAGTTAGAAATTGTTGTCCAACTTTGTCATCTTCACATTATAATAGCACATCAAGCTGCAGTTTTTGTCAGGATAACTTTTTTTTCGAGAAAAACAACGTTTAATGTCTGGTGACATTGAACTCAATCCAGAACTCTCACACTTAGCCTTTTCTGTATCAACACAAAGGTTCAATGCTTTTAATTTCCAGCCTTTCATTACTCCCTCTCTATCCTCACTATCATTTCCAAGCTCGTCAACATCTGCAGTCACAACAGTCACGCGCATGCCTAAAACCCACATTTTAACCTCGCAGTAGACACGTGTACGCATTGCGCACCTATGTTTTAGACTGTCATAGTTAAAACTTAAAATATTTTAATAGCAGTCAAGTTCATATTAAATGTTCATTTTGCTGTATTCAATAACTTTCTACAATAAGAGAACAAGTTTTCTTCCAGTTTGTCAAAAAATAATCATTAAGTTGTTGATTACATTTACAATTTTTTTTTGAAAGGCCACGTGCCCGTTTTGAACATGAATAAAACCGTTTACAAGTTACTGAGTTTGTTCAATGAATTAGGGCCATAACAATTTTATCAAACTAACAAATTTCATTTTAGAAGCAATTGGTGGGTTGCCCGAGGCAATTCCAGGCGCAGACAGGAACAGCCCAACAAATTTCCCTCCATAAAAAAAATTCCCAGATTACACAATCGCTCCCTGTGTACTTCATTTACACTGTTTGGCTTTGCAAGCTCTCTTGATAAACTGGTAACCTCAAGAAAAGGATTATTCCTATACCCAAGAGAGGGAAACATACAAGCGCCCATGCAGCTGAGACAGCAACATTGGCGAGACCTCTGAAAAGAGGTTTTTAAAAGGCATCTCTCTTACGCTTACCAAAGCGTCTTGCCTCATATTATTTCATCAATATCCTCTTCCATGTCCAACGCCAGAACTTACTTTCACATTGAAACTCGTAGTCATAATAATAATGAAGATGAGGGGATAATACAGAAAATAGAAAGGAAAAAACGAAGCGGAGAATGACTTAAATCCTCTTTGCTGTGGGAGTTTCATTGTCGACTTATTTGATCAACTTGTTTAATAATCCCAATTCATCGTCAAATGCATAGCGTGAGAAAGGTGAAAGTAGACAAAAAGAGACAAGAAAGAATTAAAAGCATCCTGATCGCTTGCCAGGCGGTATTAACGATGACTTCTGATATGCAAAGGTTAAGAAATTAAAACCCAGAAATAAAAAAAAAACTGAAAATGGAATTTTATATAGCTCTCAAAGAAACGTTAATTCGACTGCCAAGGCAGCGAATATTTTGTCTCAGACTGAATGAATACAAACGAACAGCCGAGAATATAACAGTTACGTTAAACACACTTTTGGAAAAGGAGCTTTTACTGTTCTAATTCTGCCCCACTAAAACGGGAAAAGGACGAAATCTGATTGAAATTCTAAGGCCTACTTCCTTTCAAAAAATTTTAAGGATCCAGTGAAGAAAAGATAGGAAGTGTATGAGTGCCAGAGTAAAACGCAGTGCAGCTGCTTAAATTTCCAACGAATGGGCAACTATAGCTATAGATAAACTCTGGCATGACTTTAAACGGGAATTTATCACGATTGCTGATCGTCATGCACCGCTGACGCAGCGCCGCGTGCGCGGCATTGACAATTGTCCTTGGCTAAACAAGAGCATAAAAGCGACTATGCGCCAGCGTGATTACTTTCACAAAAGAGCACTCAAAAGTAACACCTCAGAAGATTGGGATAGCTACCGCCGTTTTCGCAATCGTGTGACAAATGAAATAAGATCAGCGAAAGCGTCTTATAATAAACGGCTCATCGAGGAAAGTGGTGGTGATCACAGATCGTTTTGGAGGACGATGAAGAAAATGCTGCCGGGTGAAAAGAAAGTTACGTCTCCAAACATTAAAGTGAACGGCGTTGTCTCTTCAGACAAACAATGCATTGCCAATGCATTTAATAAGTTTTTCGCATCCGCGGCAAGCAAATTGATGGCCACCGTACGGTCAACTTGTGGTCATAATCAACGTGATCACAATACGTCTATCCGTCAATATCCGCCGTTTAATTTTCTAGAAATCTCTGAGGAATTTGTTCTGTCGCAGTTACGTAGCCTGAAATCTGGGAAGGCTGTGGGTTTGGACGGCATACCAGCGCGCCTTTTAAAAGATTCTGCGGATATTGTAGTCAAGCCTGTGACGTTCATTATCAACACTTCGTTGCGTACTTCCAAAGTCCTTTGTGATTGGAAATCTGCGCGGGTCATTCCACTTTTTAAAAAGGGCAAGGCTGATGAGATGGACAATTATCGCCCGATTTCCATTTTACCTGTTCTATCCAAGGTTTTAGAACGGGCTGTACATATCCAACTGTACAACTATCTTCAGCAATACAAGATCTTGAGCCCTTATCAGTGCGGGATTCGAAAGTGTCACTCGACAGAATTCGCTGCTCTTAGTTTTTCTGATAATATTCGTAGGAACATGGACCAAGGTCAATTAACTGGTGCTGTGTTTATTGACCTTCGTAAAGCTTTCGACACTGTGGATCATGCGGTACTTCTGGACAAGCTTTCCAATTTGGGGATTGTCGATAAAGAGCATGGCTGGTTTACGGACTACCTGTCGAACCGCACCCACGTTGTTGAGTTTCAAGGGGTGACTTCTACTCCGGAAGCCATCTCTGTTGGAGTACCTCAGGGTTCTATCCTCGGTCCACTTTTGTTTATTCTACACATAAATGATTTACCGGAGGTGGTGTCCCAATGCAATATTTTGATGTACGCTGATGACACTGTTTTGTACTGCTCATCCTCTAAAGCCTCTATTATTCAAGACAAGCTGATTGCTGATCTGTCTAAAATTGAACACTGGCTTTCTTTTAATAGTCTGTTTATTAATGTCTCAAAAACTGAAGCTATGCTTTTCGGAACTGCCCCCAGATTATCGGCCGTAAACTCTTTTTCTATTACTTTAAATAACAATGTTATTAAGCGGGTTTTTCACTTCACTTATCTCGGTATAGTTTTTGATGACCGCCTTAGCTGGAATGAGCATATAAAACACCTTATTTCGAAGGCAGAAAAACGCGTAGGAATGCACGGCAGGCTTCGTAGAGGTCTCACTAGAGAGAGTGCAAATATAGTTTATTGTAGTCTAATTAGGCCAATTTTAGAATACTGTGTAAGTGTGTGGGGCTGCTGCGGAGTAGGTCACAAACAAGACCTTGAAGCCCTCCAAAACCGGGCTGCCAGAATAGTTGCACGAACTGTGCGCAGCAACCCGGCAATGGACGTTCTGAAATGGCCCACGCTGGAGGAGCGCCGTCGTAAATCTGTTTTTAAACTCGTCAAGAAATGCCTGCAAGGGCAATGTCCCCAATATTTTAAAGAATATTTTAAACGTAATAAGACAATCCGTTCGCGTGTCACTAGACAAAGCAACCTTTTACATCCGCCTGCTGTAAGGACTGAGATCGCAAAACGATCCTTCTATTACTATGGTTGCACTCTTTTTAACGAACTATCTTGATGGTATTTCGTACTCAGTTGCTTCTAAATCTTTTATTTGTACATAGTTTTCTATCTATATTATTATTAATGTTAGTGTAATGCATATGTATGCTATAGTTTTAGTACATTGTTGCGCTCAGGGCTCCCATTGATAACAGACAGCTTTTTGCATCTGAAGGGGCTACCCTGAGCGGTATAAATCAATAAAGGTTCTTTACTTTATATGCTTTCATCCACAGACGCAAATATAAGACCATATGGCTTCAACAACAACTGAAAAAGCATCGCACGGTGGGAAGTACACCAATAAGTAACGTACCAAAATATAATACTGTTCAGTAGCTTCCTTGAAAATGGTCACACTGCATGGTTTTGTTAGGACCACACTATGCAGTAAAACATACCACAGTACCGTACTGTTCAGTAGCTTTCCAAAGAATAATCACACTGCATGTTTTATGTAACGATGCTGGGAAAAATTAGAACAACGCTGCATGGGAAAACAAACAATACCACATTAGGGTATTGTTCAGTAGCTTTCCAAAGAATGGTCACACCGAATGGTTTGATCTACAGATGAAAAAGTCATTTCATCGAGATTCAGCAGGGAATTAAAAAGTTGGAACCATACTGCACAGAAAAAAAAACAGTATCAGATTGCAATTGTAAGTAGTTCTTTACAGAATGGTTACCCCGCATGGTCTGGTCTACAACTTAAAAGGTCTGAACCACACTGTATATTACAACAAACAGTGCCGAAGTGCAATACTGTTAAGTAGCTTTACAAATGGTCACACTGCATGGTTTGATCCACAGATGAAAAGGATAGACCCACACTGTATAGTAAACCAAACAGTGCCACAGTACAGTACTGTTCAGTAGCTTTACAAAGAATGGTCACACTGCATGGTTTGAGACACAGATGACAAATGTAGAATCACTCTGCATAGTACAATAAACAGTGTCAGTACTGCAACTTACTTCTTGCCAACACTTACTTTCACATTGAAATTCCCAGTCAATATTCATATTTTCGATTATTCCGACATTTTGCACAAGGCCCAACGAATCAGGATAATCGTGAATCGAATGTACTAAGTTATGTCCGCTTGCATGAAACGAATCTCAAATACTGTTGTGTGGCGGTATCAAGAGGGGCAGGGAAAGGGGGCTTCCTAGAAGATGATGGATCAATGTAAGTAGCTGGATAATTGTGCACCTACCCCTCCCCTATCCCAAAAAGTTACGATAAGTCAAAAAGTTAGCGTTAATGTTGGGTTAGGGGAGGGGTAGGTACACAGTTGCCCAGATACTTACATTGATCCAAGATGACAAGGTAGTAAAACATTTGGTACGAGTTTTGTTAGGAAAAACGGGGTCACCTGAAATATTTTCGCAATATTTTGAAATGGAATAATGTTTTAACAGGAGCTCAGCGGTGAAATCAATGCTTCAAGTGGGGGGGGGGGGGGCATGTGAAAAAAATTGGCAAACTGAGGAGGGTCACGCAATTTTTAAATGGTTCTTCGCGAATCACACCAGTCCCCCCTCCCTCGTAAAAAAATGAACGGCCCCCAAAATGACCATTTTTGATTTTTTCTCGAGCACACGAGGATACAACGACAAATTGAGATATAACAACTGGAAAATTTTACAGTTTGAAAGAAAAATAGAAACAACATGAAACAAGCCTGCGGCCAATTTTACCGGAGGAAAACAGTTTCTTTTTTGTATTGGCCTTGCGTCTGCTTGAGCTGCCTATTATTGAAAAGTTTGTTCAAAAGGAGGACAATAGCTCACCAAAGAACTGAAAAACCTTATCGCCAATAAATGCGGCATTTATACAATAGATAACGCCGAGCAAAAACGCCATCCATGCAAAACTGCGATAACGAAAGAAAAGAACGGCGCCAGATAAACGGAGGTCTGAAAAAAATTATGCAAGGAATCATGCAATATGCAAAAAAAAATTCAAAAGATAACTCATTGAGAATTAAGATACATGGAAACAAGGCATATACTTGGTATATAAGCGAAACTGAAGATTTGACCTGGCACTATCAAGCTGAACGCAGTTTGGGCTAAATTTCCGGATCATCCCATACTGAATCAGTATGTATGCTGTGGCCGTACTGTTTCGTTCATCGGAAACATGAAATGTTTGCACGTGCGTTTCGCTAAAAAATTTAGCTACAGCGAACAAGATGAAGGTAAATCTAGCTGCGGTTAGCTTAAAAATCTTGGATTGAAATCTTTTGTGTCAAAAAGGCACAATAAGTTAACAGATGCACGACCGACAATTATGTAAAGAAAACATGAAACAACATATCTAATTGCATTGCGGGTGGAAACGTAGTTGAACCTGACCTTAACAATATAAACGCAATTATAGTAATTGCGATTTAACCTGAGAAAAGAAAAAAAAACATTCTAGAACCGGCGGGATTCGAATCCAAGACTTCACGATTACAGGTGCGATGCTCTACCAGTCGAGTTAACTCAATCATCCAGCCCCATAGTGGCAAGCAGGATCGGTTAAATGTATTTTAGAGACCATAAAAACGGATTTGCACACATCGACCTAGAGTCCCGGCCAGGCTTCATTGTTCCTTTGTTTACACCTATGTTGTTTTCGCAATTAAAACATGCAGAATACACAGAGGGACGAAAACAAAAGTGCATTGGACCCCGAGGGCGTCCAGGTGACATATCATAAATCATATATATTATATGGGTAGATATTGATACCAGCAGAATGTTACGTCCCTTTGTGAAATGCTGTAACAAAAATCAACCTCTTTTTTCATTTACAGTCGAACCTCGCTATCTGGAACCTGGGTATCTAGAGCTCCCCGCTATCTCGAACTAAAACTCATTTCCACTTTTCGATTAATTTTTTTTTTCAGTCATTTATCATCGGCTATCTCGCACACCCGCTATCTCGAACCATTTCTCGTTTCTCTTGAGAGTTCAGGTCGAGATAGCGAGGTTCGACTGTACTTAACTAAGGGTTCACGTTTTATACGGGCTTCGATGCTTCATCGTATTGAAAAAGAAGTGATCTAATATGCTTCTGTTCACTTGTGAGTGTCTATTGTTTTGTTTTTTACTAAAAACAGAAACATGCATGCATTCTCTGTGACTAGCCTTTGGAAAGTAGTAATTTTGGCCCGCTGCGAATGTTTTGCAAACATCCGCTCCTGAAAATCACTATTATCTTGAAAAAATTGCCTAATCACCCTGAATATGCCAGCACTTTTTTAAAATGACAAGATATTATACATAAATTTGTTGAGATTTACGACCGACACGATAGAGATAATCGCAAATGGTTCATCCCCTGGTACAAAGCTTAAGACTTGAACGGACTCTCTCTTGAGGCGTGTCTACAGGCACTTAAAGGGCTGTGCCCAAAGGCAAAAAACACTGTTGAAAATACAAAACTGACAAAACCAACAAGTAATTCCATTATCGATAATGATCGCTTGTAAAATATTCTAAAACTGTATTCAGCTATTTGCAATTAGTTTCGGCTGTGCATAGTAAGTTTGAAATGTTTAAAATCTAGATAAAAAGTTTCAAGTTTCTATAGCGTTCGCTAGATTAACTCTTTCCTCGCCAAGTAAACAAAAGTTCTAGAACATTATGCATGTTTAAACTTAGCAGCATTGACTCGGTTTTAAGCAATTGCTTTTCGGCCTGAAAAAAAAGGGGCACCTAACGACTATTTTCGGTAGAAATCTGTTCGGAAGCAAGGTGAGCTGGAATTTTCGAATATCGAACACACAGGCCCTCAGATTTCCTACCGTGTCTCTGAATAGATTTTCAGTTCCTAAAACATCACCTAAAAGATTCGCAACAAGGACATAGTACTCCCTTACGTTTTTAGAAAGGATATTTGGGCGATTTTTGGCACGAGCAATTTCGTATGAACAAATGGTTCGTTGGGAAGTTTTTAGAAGGTGCCGTCTAAAATGAAGATATTATTCTCTAAAATTTGCTGGAGTACTGGATTTGATCTCCTCGCCGTGGTTGCAAACACGGTTAGTGAAGCATTCACAGCGTGTGTTGTATCGGCTTTTGTTTTGTAATCGATAAAGTTATACCGGCACCTTTTTGGTTATTGAGGCGGAAAATGAAAGGAACAAGTTAGCAGTTGTCTTGGTCTTATTCGTCGTATTCATTACTCAACGAGACTTAAAACTTAATCGCTTTGTTATAGAATTAATTGTTTTCTCTCCTCTGACTTTTTGGGATTTTTGCGGCTGGCATTTCACCGTTCGTCTCCATGAGACATATGCTCGTCGATCTGCCAAGCTCTCAGGAGGCTGCTTATGAAATCCAGCTGTTTATTGGTAATGATGTCAGACAGGAACCCATCACTGTATTGGACCACCAATTAGAATCAAAGTTTGATTCGTATTCAACCATACATTAGTAATTTGTGAACAAACCCTTCAAAATGACTCTAAATATAGCCAACAAAGTAAATAGATGGCACGTCGTTGCTGGATCTATCACGCAGAATGCCGCGTCAGACCATTCGAGATTACACTTTTGAGTTTCTGTTAAACCGTAACTTCGGCGCCCACGCGGTTGGCTGAGCAACTTTTGGCGCATAGGATCCTGGCGCATCTAAAACGTTAACGTGTCAACTGAATCTCGCCCTCATGAAATAGCGCTTCTTCAGTGTAAAAAACGAATGATATATTTTTTTGAAGGCAATATCTAACTCCAAGGGCACCCAACGACTATTTTCGGTAAAAACCTGTTCTGAAGCAAGGTGAGCTAGAATTTCGAATATCGAACACACAGGTCCTCAGATTTCCGAACCGTGTATCTGAATAGATTTTGAGTGCCTAAGACATTACCTAAGAGATTGTTAAGGGAAAATAGTCCCTTACGTTTTTGGAAAGGATATTTATGCAATTTTTGGCACTCAAAAAAGGTCACTTAGCAATTTCGGATGAGCAAATGGTTCGTTGGGAAGCTTTTACTGGTTTTTAGAAGGTGCCGCCCAGCTAGTAATTTTCATTCCCTAAAATTCTCGAACACTTCAATTTTCAGCTAAGATATCCGAACAGATCATGTTCTTCTAGCTGATAACAGCATTTCTTGGGACGGTCTTTGAATATTACAAGGAGCCTAGAAATGTCTCAGAGAGGATTTTGGGTCAATCTGCTCGTTGGGTGCCGCTGAAAAAAAAAGAACACGCTGGAACGAGGTAAATATTATACTACGAAGGTCAAATCTGCAACTGCGTCTTCATCTAGTCCGCAGAGCAAATATAAGACTTATTTCAAATTAATTGAAATTGTGGAACGCAGATTTCACAAACGTCTGAAACCGAAATTCATCTAAATATACGGAAGATGTAGACATGATCAAAGCACGTAACGTAACGTGTTGTGGCTTCGTTACGACAGGCTTGTGATGATTATACATGTCTCGAATGGATCAGAGAAAACCAAACTCATCTGGTGTGAAGCTAATTCCGCCCTTTAGGAAATAAAGGTCGAATACTGCTTCTAGTTCTTTCTGTAGTCCAACACTCCACGGTAATGAGTTAATTTTTAAGAACTCACTTCACGGCGATTTAATTATCACTTCGTGCGAATAGAGAAGAATAGTTGCCACTTTTTCTTTTGTTACGCACACTGCATGAAACACGCTTTGAAGTCTATGAAAAGAGCGAAAAAAATACAAAACCCTCCATTTTCCAATTTTTTGTCTTACGAATATAAAGTTATTGGAATCAGGAAATTTGACCTGCCAGTTGCACCTTTTTGTTAGCCTTTCAAAAACAGAAATGATTATGTTTCGTGCATACATTCTGTGGATTTCTAGAACGCTTAGTAAACAGAGAAGAAGAGAAATACAAAAGAATTATCTTTGTTGGCAAAGTCTATCACAGGAATAGTATACAGACTTCTCTGGGGGCCCAGATAAGCTATAGATTTCCAATAGTTCGTCTAGTTTGATCGTCCGGGTGAGATTAGATAGATTACCAAGTTATTTACTTGACTGCGCGGATTCGTTGGTAAACAAGACGCGTGATTAAAGAATACAATGGAAAATAGCTGCACGGTGAGATCAATCCGCCCTTTTACATTCAATATATTGAGCAATCGACCCTGAAGTCGGTTTATCTCAGACGGCACTGCTCGCGCTCGATCGCCTGCAAGAACTCTGTGCTTCGAACCTGTCCTGGCTATTTTCAAACCAACACTAGAAATGCCTGTACTGAAGCTATTCCTTGCATTTGTTTTGGTGAAGTTTTCATGCTGCCAAGTGATGGAGAGAATCCAAAGCTCCAAAAGAGCTGGTAAGACGGTTTGAAAGTAATCCTGTTATTAATTCAGTAACTTTTATAAAATTGAATTTGAACAGAGTATTGAAAACTTGCTACTTGGAGTCACTTCTGGACGGTGCATGCCATATGGCACCGTCGCAGAAATACACTTTCACTGATTAGACCATCAAGCAAGAACGCACGCTTCAAAAGGTTTCAGTAAATGAACTTGGTAAATTAAACCTGATAAAATAAAGGCTTGGGCTATGAATCAGACAAGCCATTCGAAGTCTTTTGGTAGTAAATCTAAGTACTTTCATTTCCACAAATTCAGCAGGGGGTACTCCGTTTAAAGGCTATGTTGTTTTAAACAACCCCAAAGGGTGGGTGTTTACCCTTTTTAAGGTAGTGATTTTAATCGTTGGAGTCTGGTTTGAGTTTAGGCTTTGGTCAGTAAAATTTGCTGAAAAAGGTTCTGGGATAGGGGATGCTTTCTAGCCGTTTTAGGAAACTAAAAACTTTTTGATACAGGACTAGGAATCTTGTCTTTTTTTCCCGCACGTGTCGAATGTGTATACCAACACTAAAGCATGTAGGGTGTAGAACTGTGGTTTAGATCTGTAGTAGGGCATCGAAAATTACATGTTTTGGTCTGAAATCGGGAAAGGGTCTTAAGAACGATGCTACAGACCCCTATCCAACCGTTCCATGAGTATTGCTTCCCGAGTAAAAAACAGTCTAGTAAATCCATATCCACCCAGAACTAAACAGACATGGAAAGAACGCTTTAAACAAAGTTGTTCAAAAATAAGAAAAGGACATCAGCGTTTATTTGCAGAAATCATGGACCTCGCTCAGAGCAATCAAAAGGAAAATGAACCGAAATTAACCTGTTCGTCATGAAATGGTTGAAAGATAAAGTCGCTGTGTCTGTGTATATCAGTTTAGCTAACGTGCCTGTTCGTCATGAAATGGTTGCAAGATAAAGTCGCTGTGTCTGTGTATATCAGTCTAGTCGCGGCCATAATTCACCACTCAGTAATTAACAAGTCGACCAGGACCAAGGTCTGGAAAGAACATTGAAGGAAAAACGTCCTACCTTCAATTCAAATCAAATGGCCGGCTCGCTCTACTGGTTTTACTCGAAGGATATTGATCGAGAAAATTCCGGCGCGTCACAGAGTAGAAGACTGAAACGTTTACAGACCAAACAAGAACTTATTTTGCATAATGGAAAGTAAACTAAAGGCTAAAATTACTGATGACAAGCGTTTGTAATGCACAACTGAACCAGCTCCCGATTGAGCCGAGTCTTCGTTTACTCAAACTTCGCACTAACTCGAACCAAAATCGATTTCCACTGGATTTCCGTCAAACATAGATTTACTGCAATTTTTTAAATAAATATATAAACTGGTGCTCCGTCGGTGGAGAATTGAAACACAAGAAATTGGGATAATCAAACAAATTGATTACAAAGTAATTTGTACCACCGTAAGGAGAAGTGCAAAAATGGGGCTCTTTTACCTTACAGTGGTACAAATTATTTATCCACTTGTTTGATTATCCCAAAATAGCAGCGCGACTCAACAACACTTAGTCGCACTGGACACGCCTTTAGGTCAAGAGCCCCATAGTACCACCCAATATCAACACTAACGATTCGATTACCGTAATAGATTCGTCATTCATGCGAGTTGATTTCCGCCGAAAAGCACTGTTCTCAAAGACCGACACTAACGAAATTTATTGAGGTTGTTCAATGAACTAAAGTTACAAAGTGGCGAGATTGGGATCTTCGAAACCTTCAAGAAAAGGGATGTATGCATATCAAAAAAATGAAGAAAAATAAAAAAGCAAACTCACGAATAAGAAAACTGACCCGATGCTATTTCAGCCAAAGCGAGTAAAGCGCTGAGAGGTCGTCTTTTTGTGAGTAAAATACAAAGTTATTTCAGCCTTATGGTGCGGTACAAAAAAGGACGAATGCTGGCTGCGGCCGCTCAAGAGAGGTGGACGCGGTCCCTAATGAGAGGTGGCCGCGGCCGTTTAATAGGGTTAGCCGCGACCATTTGAGAGGTGGCCGCGGCCGCTTAAGAGAGGTGAATGCGGTCCCTAATGAGAGGTGGCCGCGGCCGCTTAAGAGAGCTGGCCGCGGCCGTTTAATAGGGTTAGCCGCGGCCATTTGAGAAGTGGCCGCAGCTGCTTAAGAGAGGTGGACGCGCTCCCTTAAAAAGGTGGCCGCGGTCCCTTAAGAGAGGTGGCCGCGGCCATTTGATAGGTAGCCGCGGCTGCTTAAGAGAGGTGGCCGCGGCCGTTTAATAGCGTTAGCCGCGACCATTTGAGAGGTGGCCGCGGCCGCTTAAGGGAGGTGGACGCGGTCCCTAATAAGAGGTGGCCGCGGCTCCTTAAGAGAGGTGGCCGCGGCCGTTAAAAGGGGTAGCAGCGGCCATTTGAGAGGTAGCCGCGGCCGCTTAAGAGAGGTGGCCGCTGGATGGATGTTTAGCTTACAACGTTATTTCTACGATTGTTTAACGACTTTTAATACTTTTAATACTCTTAATAGATGGTCGCTTAATGAAGGTTCCACTATTCCATCTGTACTTAGTTTTCCATATCGATTTCATTCTCACAGATGTTCAGCATGTGCCAAATAAAGAAGTCACTGCAAGAAAAATTGAGAGGTTTTTCATCGACGGCGAGAAAACAAGAGATAAGAGATCAGTCAACTCGATCGAAACCGCGTATGATGTGGTTTTTCTGCTTGACGCGTCCAATTCCATTCGCGAACGTGAGTTTCACAGAGGAATCAAAGCTCTTCAACGACTCATTGGCAAAGCTCGTCCAAACACGCGGTTTGCTGCCATTACATTCTCTGACAAGGCAGAGGTGACCTTCGACTTTACGCATTCTATGACGGCCAAATACTACCTACAACAAAGAGCGCGCTTTATTGGCGACAAGACAAACACACAAGAAGCGCTCAAGAAATGCCGAACAAAACTGTTCCAGAATAAAAACTCCCGAGCTCGTCCTCATGCGTCAAAACGAGTTCTTCTTCTCACTGATGGCAGTTCCAACATGCACGTTCATCTCACGCCGTACCGCGCTTTTCAGCTCAAGGATATGGGCGTGGAAATTTTCGTGATTGGCATTGGAAATTACATGCCTGGTATACAAGAATTAGTGAGCATTGCAAGCAGCACGGACAGACACTTGTACCGCGTTATAAATGCCATGTCGCTACTGAAAATTGTGAGACTTATTCCACCTTGGAGATACATACAGCACATTCAAAGACCATGGGTCGTGCAAAGATATATGTTGAACGAAGGTGCTTAAAATCCCGATAAGGTCAGCACCTTCACAGATTTTGTTTGGTGCGTCACGAAACGCTTTTCCCCACACTACGCGTTGCGTGACGAGTCAAACAACGGGTGACAAGGAGACTAACATACGGTGTATTTTCTAATTCCCCTTGGAGATACATACGGTACATTTAAAGACCATGGGTGGTGCAAAGATATATGTTGAACGAAGGTGCTTAAAATCCGGATAAGGCCATCACCTTCACAGCCGCTGTTTGGTGCGTCACGCAACGCTTTTCCCCCTACTAAGTGCTGCGTGACGAGTCAAACAATGGCTAAAAAGGAAATACGGTGAATTTCTTTCGACAAATACTGAAAAAAAAGAAACTCCTGACGTAATTAATATTTGTGCGAGCCGGTGAAGCTGCTATTCTCGTAGAAGATGATATAGTTGAAGATGAACCCTCTGTCGGTTTTCCTACGAAATTCTCTTTTGTTTTCATAGGCAACCTCAAGTACTAGGTCAAAATGACAGTGTTTCATCGCATATCAAAGAGCGACTGAACGAAACCTACAAAAACCGGCGTCGCGTAGTGGTGTGTAAGTTCAGTAAAAGTTTTGAGTCTGACTAAGACACGTTTATCAACTTAAGTAATGAACAGGGTATACAGCTCAGTGGTATTAACCAGTAATCGGAAGTTCGTAGGTTCAACTCGTATTGTGAGGATAGCTTCTAAAGAAACTGACGCTGCGTCGGTGGGGAATTGAAACACAGGAAATTGGGATAATCAAACGAATTGATAAAGGTAAAAGCCTTTCGAAAAGAAACAGTGGAATCGCCATTGAGGGGCCACCCGTGGGGTAGCGGTCAAAAGGTGGTGGAGGACACTTGAAAGAGGATTAACTTACAAGATTATTCTACAATTGTTTCGGGGCATTCATTACAGGTCGTTTAATGAAGGTTCTATTGCAATTAGCAACATTTGATTTGATTTGATTTGATTTGATTTGTGCTTTACAGTGTCCCCAATTAGTACGTCAGTGCTAGATACAGTTGACACTCAAATAAAGTTCATTATTATTATTATTATTATTATTATTATTATTATTAGCAAAGAGAAATTAAAGATGCAAGAACGGCTCTTGATGCATCCGATAACCAAACTCGTCACGGTGCTTGATTTCCTATGTCAATCATATAAGTATAACATACTCAAGGATTTCAATTGAAACTGAGAATCGATGCGATAAGGTTGTCTCTCCTAGTGCTGAGCGAGTTTTATTAGGTGAGTTTAAGTGAAACGAGTTGAGACAGAAATAACGAAAGTCTTGAAATTAGTCACCAAAGATATTACGACGCTCTTTTGAGCGGATTTAGTGCTACAAGCATCGTTACTCAACCAGCATCGCTACTCAACAAGCACCAAGCCGCCTCACTCATGCGCACAGCCCCGTGACTAGTGCAAATCAGACAGCTGATTGGCTCACTAGATAGGAGCGTTGGGTGGCTGACCACTGCAGTCGGGGGCTCAGACGTATGCCAAGGAGGAAACAACTTTGCGCGCAGTCACTTTTATGGGGACGTAAGAGTTTGCGGTAATGCGGTTTGGCGTTGTTTTTGGTGCGATTGTACGGTAATTTTTATCTGAAAGTACGATATTACGGTTTTGTTAGATTAGGCGGTTTTAGGTTTTTTAGCATTTCATGTTGCTCTAAAATACAGTTTCACTGCGTGATTGCGCTTTTTTTTTCTCTTGTGTCCGCGCAGTTTTGCGTTATTTGGACACCCCTTTCGTCCGCTAAACTTTGAGAATTCTTACACCAAGTAGCAACCGGACAAAACTTGGCTTGTTCAAAATCGTTGGAAAGACTGACGATTGCTTAAAAATAAAGGACAAACGCTAATATTGCAATTCAGTATTGACTGCCATTGCCATAAAGCAATTTTAGGTGACTGCAACTTAGTTTCAGGGGAACAGAACTTCCTAGAAGATAAACCGACATCCATTTGTAACTTGGGTTCCCACCTGTAAGTGTGGCACCAGCAAAAAATACCACTCTTCCACTCCAAGGGGAAATACACGATTTGTTTCGTGTATTCAATAAATTCTACATGTCTACTTTTTGTTGCTCTCAGTACTAAAGCATAAAACTGGGAAACACCATCCAAGCACTTTTAATTAAACTATGAATGTCGAAAGTGATTCCCGCTGGTTTCCTTTTGTCCTTTTGCTTACTCAGTTATATACAAAGAAAACCGCATGTTTTTTTGGAGGCTTTCCAGAAAACAGTGCTTCATTTTCAACTGTCGTGTCACCGCACTTGCTTTTAGACAAAGAATACATTCAGTGAATACTCTACGCCTCCGTAGCAAGTTTCAAGCAATACAAACTTAAGCCACAGTCGTTTCCTTGTTCTTACTTCCTAACTCGGCTTGAGATTTCTTAGGTTGAGCGCGAAGTGTCAGATTTGTAGTTTAACCAAACGGGGAAAGACGCAAGTGGCGTTAAACAAACGGACTCGTTCGACGCGTTCTAGTCAAGATGCTTTAATTAGCAAACGTCTAGCTTAGAATCTCAGCATTTGCGAACATCTTCACAGCAGGAAAACTGAACTTGTTTGACTCAGTAACCGGAGCGCAGCTGGAGGATCTTGGGGTGCCTGTGAACCCCCGCCCTTTGTGAGATAACTGTTTTATGTCCTTAGAAATCATGTGGCGAAAACACGCGAGTCCGAAGAATCAACATGCAATAAATGTTTTCCACTGCTAGATAGCTACATAGTTCATTTGAAGGACCGAACATCTGCAGTGGACCAAGTTCTTGTTCGTAACTAAAGTGATGAAGGTGACTTTGTGACCCCCTCTTTTTAGCTACGCACATTCAGACAAAAGAAACGACAGACTTGATCGCTTGGTATGCTAGCCTAAGGATATAAAAACGTGTCTCGTACACTGTCGTTGCTTTCGCATGGACATCTTAACTGTCTCAGTACTTTCCCAGTGAAGGAAATAGCAAATTTACAAACCACTGTTAGGAAGAAATGAAGGTGGGTTTATCTTATCGAGGTTTCTTTGTTCAAGGGGCCGAAACGAGTAAGAACAGAGACGAAAACGGCGAAATTGGGCGAGATTTTTGTGCAACCATTCTCAATCCATGTATACCCTGCTAATATTTATAAAGAACTTAAGGGCAAATGCGCTTATTTTATCGGCGAGTTCTTAAATTCTAAAGAACAGAGTTCGAGCGTAAAAGGCTAAAGTGTGATACTATCGATTTAGTTGTGGATTTTTGGATCGAAGAATTTGAGCCACACTTCACTTTTGCCTAACAAATTCCGACGCAAACTAAATTAACGAATTCCGACATTTTAAACTTAAGTGTTGTAGAAGTCGATTCATGTTTTTCATTTTTGGGTCAAAGAATTTGAGCTACACTCAACTTTTGCCTAACAAATTCCGACGCAAACTAAATGAACGAATTCCGACATTTTAAACTTAAGTGTTGTAGAAGTCGATTCATGTTTTTCATTTTTGGGTCAAAGAATTTGAGCTACACTCAACTTTTGCCTAACAAATTCCGATGCAAACTAAATTAACGAACTCCGACATCTCAAACTTAAGTGTTGTAGAAGTCGATTCATGTTTTTCATTTTTGGGCCAAAGAATTTAAAATACACTCCACTTTTGCCAAACAAATTCCGACGCAAACTAAATTAACGAATTCCTACGCCTTTAACTTAAGTGTTGTAGAAGTCGATTCATGTTTTTCATTTTTGGGTCAAAGAGTTTGAATTACAGTTCAATCACTCTTGCTTAAACAAATTCTAACGCAAAATGAATAAAAAGATTCCGTTACACAAGGCTTAAGAATTCTGGTAAAAGTAGATTTTGCATTACTGGGTCAAACAGTTTGAATTACAGTGCTAATTCATATGTCATTTAGGAGGGGAAGTGGAGGGGAGACCCGTTCAAACAACCCGACAAGAGGAATCTCGCTACGGCGCTGTTAAAGTAGCCACAGACTTGACTTCACAAGATGTGAATTTTCATCTGAAGGGTCGGTCTCGAAAGTTTTCCCCTAGAAAGTTCGGTTTCAATTAACCATTTTATTACCCGTTAAAAGCTATGCAGATTGGATTTCACTCAATTAAGCAATTGACCATAACCGAAACTTCAAATAAACAGTCAGAGAATATTCTAGTCTTCCGTTCAAGGTCATCAGGCAATGCCCCGTCCCTCCCCTCCCACAAACAGCTGCGAAGGAGATACGTAGTTATTTTTCCGCGAAGAAAATATTGAAGCAATCATGAGAGATATTAGGGGCACCAAACAAGCAGAAATGGCAACTATTCTTCTCTACTCGCACGAAATGATAATTAAATCGCCGTGAACTGAGTTCTTAAAAATTAGCTCATCACCGTGGAATGTTGGACTACAGAAAAAACTAGAAGCAGTATTCGACCTTTTATCTCCTAAAGGCAGGAATTAGCTTCTCACCAGATGATTTTGGTTTTCTCCGATCCATTCGAGGCATGTATAAACATCACAAGCCTGTCGTAACGAAGCTACAACACGCCACGTTACGCGCGTTGATCATGTCTCCAACCTCCGTATATTTAGATGAATTTCGGTTTCAGACGTTTGTGAAACTGCATTCCATAATTTCAATTGATTTGAAATAAGTCTTATATTTGCTCTGTGGACTAGACGAAAATGCAGTTGCAGATTTGACCTTTGTGGTATAATATTTACCTCGTTCCAGCGTATTCTTGTTTTTTTTTTTCAGCGGCACCCAACGAGCAGATTGACCCAAAATCCTCTCAGAGACATTTTAGCCTCCTTGTAATGTTTAAAGACTGTCTAAAGAAATGCTGTTAACAGTTAAAAGAATTTGATCTGTTCGGATATCTTAGCTGAAAATTGAAGTGTTCGAGAATTTTAAAGAATGACATCTTTATTTCAGAAATTGCTAGCTGGGCACCTTCTAAAAAAAAGCTTCCCAACGAACCATTTGCTCATCCGAAATTGCAAGCTGACCTTCTTTGAGTGCCAAAAATTGCACAGATATCCTTTCCAAAAACGTAAGGGACTTTTCTTCCCTTAACAATCTTTTAGGTGATGTTTTAGGCACTGAAAATCTATTCAGATACACGGTTCAAAAATCCAAAGAACCTGTGTGTTCGATATTCGAAATTCTAGCTCACCTTGCTTCAGAACAGGTTTCTACCGAAAACAGTCGTTGGGTGCCCTTGGAGTTAGATATTATCTTCAAAAAAATATATCGTTCGTTTTTTACACCGAAGAAGCGTTATTTCACGAGGGCGAGATTCTGTTGACGTATCAACGTTTTAGATGCGCCAGGAGCAATTGGGGTTCTGGATGCGCAAAGAGTTGCTCAGCCAACCGCGTGGGCGCCGAAGTTACGGTTTAACAGAAACCCAAAAGTAAATCTGAAATGGTCTGACGTGGCATTCTGCGTGATAGATCTGGCAACGACGTGTCATATCTATTTACTTTGTTGACTATATTGAGAGTCATTTCGAAGGTTTTGTTCATAAATCACCAATAAATGGTTGAATACAAATCAAACTTTGATTCTAATTGGTGGTCTGATACAGGGATGGGCTCCAGTCTGACGTCAGTGCTAGTAAACAGCTGGATTTCATAAGCAGCCTCCAGAGAGCTTGGCGGATCGACGAGCATATGTCTCAAGGAGACGAACGGTGAAATACCAGCCGCAATAATCCCAAAAAGTCAGAGGAGACAAGTGTTGCAAAATTTTAAAACAATTCATTCTACAACAAAGCGATTTTAAAAGTTTTAAGTCTCGTTGATGAGTAATGAATACGACGAATAAGACCAAGACAACTGATAACTTATTCGTTTCATTTTCCGCCTCAATAACCAAAAAGGTGCCGGCATAACTTTATCGATTACAAAACAAAAACCGATACAACGCAGGCTGTGAATGCCTCACTAACAGTGTTTGGAACCACGGCGAGGAGATAAATTCCAGTACTCCAGTAACATTTTACAGAATAATATCTTCATTTCAGAAACTGCTTGTTGGACGGCACCTTCTAAAAACTTCCCAACAAACCATTTGCTCATACTTTCCAAAAACGTAAGGGACTATTTTTTCCCTGTTAACAATCTTTTAAGTGACGTTTTAAGGAGTGAAAATCTATTCAGATATACGATCCGGAAATCTGAGGGCGTGTGTGTTCGATATTCGAAAATTCTAAAAGTCTCGTTGATGAGTAATGAATACGACGAATGAGGCCAAGACAACTGCTAACTTATTCGTTTCATTTTCCGTCTCAATAACCAAAAAGGCGCCGGCATAACTTTATCGGTGGTTAATATCGATTACAAAACAAAAAGCGATATAACGCACGCTGTGAATGCTTAACTAACCGTGCAAACACGGCGAGGAGATCAAATCCAGTACTTGTGTAAACCCTAACCTGAAGCTCGGGTTTAAATAGGCTACTTGTGAAGGATGGGATCCTGTCTCGTGTTGATATCGCCCCATTTTATATTCCTTAATCTCAATACCCCAAGAGCTACGACAACATGAACTTTACGCCCTCCCCAGAGAGTAGAAAAAGCATCCCCTCGTTTTCATATGCTTGCCCCCCCTCCCCCCATAATCTGTTGTGCAAAAAGACAGCAAGAGGCTCAATGATTAAAGAACGAAATTCTTCTCGTTTTGGATCTCAATTCTAACTTGCTTACGAAATTTTCTGTGCATAACTTCTTACTTAAGTCATAATCGCGGTTTGCGTTCCTATTCGGAATTAACTAAGCAATTTTCAAATTTTTCATCCAAGTTCGATACCTTCACAGAACGAACTCAGAAGGAGAGCATCAACGTCCTTGTAAGTGTTGTAGAAGTCGATTCATGTTTTTCATTTCTGGGTCAAAGAATTTGAGCTACACTCAACTTTTGCCTAACCAATTCCGATGCAAACTAAATTAATGAATTCCGACACCTTAAACTTAAGTGTTGTAGACGTGGATTCATGTTTTTCATTTTTGGGTCAAAGAATTTAAGCTACACTCAACTTTTGGTATGCTAGCCTAAGGATATAAAAACGTGTCTCGTACACTGTAGTTGTTTTCGCATGGACATCTTAACTGTCTCAGTACTTTCCCAGTGAAGGAAATAGCAAATTTACAAGCCAGTGTTCGGAAGAAATGAAGGTGGGTTTCTTTGTTCAAGGGGCCGAAACGAGTAAGACCAGAGGCGAAAACGGCGAAATTGGGCGAGATTTTTGTGCAGCCATTCCCCATCCATGTATACCCTGCTAATATTTATAAAGAACTTAAGGACAAATGCGCTTATTTTATCGGCGAGTTCTTAAATTCTAAAGAACAGAGTTCGAGCGTTAAAGGCTAAAGTGTGGTACTATCGATTTATGTTTTTCATTTTTGGATCAAAGAATTTGAGCCACACTCCACTTTTTCCTAACAAATTCCGACGCAAACTAAATTAACGAATTGCTACACCTTAAACTTAAGTGTTGTAGAAGTCGATTCATGTTTTTCATTTTAGGGTCAAAGAATTTGAGCTACACTCAACTTTTGCCTAACAAATTCCGATGCAAACTAAATTAACGAATTACGACATTTTAAACTGAAGTGTTTTAGAAGGCGATTTATGTTTTTCATTTTTGGGTCAAAGAATTTGAGCTACACTCAACTTTTGCCTAACAAATTCCGACGCAAACTAAATTAACGAATTCCGACACCTTAAACTTAAGTGTTGTAGAAGTCGATTCATGTTTTCCATTTTTGGGTCAAAGAATTTGAGCCACACTCCACTTTTGCCTAACCAATTCCGACGCAAACTAAATTAACGAATTCCGACACCTTAAACTTAAGTGTTGTAGAAGTTGATTCATGTTTTTCATTTTTGGGTCAAAGAGTTTGAATTACAGTCCAATGACTCTTCCTAAAACAAATTCTAGCACAAAAAGAATAACACAACTCCGTTACTCCAGCCTTAAGAATTCTGGTAAAAGTAGATTTGATTTTGCATTACTGGGTCAAACAGTTTGAATTACAGTCCTAATTCATATGTCATTTAGGAAGGGAAGTGGAGGGGAGACCCGTTCAAACAACCGGACAAGAGGAATCTAGCTACGCCGCTGTTAAAGTAGCCATAGACTTGACGTAATAAGACGTGAATTTTCATCTGAAGGTTCGGTCTCGAAACGTTTTTCTCCAGAACGGTCGCTTTCAAATTAACCATTTTATGACCCGTAAAAAGCTATGCAGATTGGATTTCACTCCATTAAGCAATCGACGATAACCGAACCTTCGGATAAACAGTCAGAATATTCTAGTCTTCCGTTTAAGGTCATCAGGCAATGCCCCGTCCCTCCCCTCCCACAAACAGCTGCGAAGGAGATACGCAGTTATTTTTTCGCGAAGAAAATATTTAAGCCATCATGAGAGTTATCAGGGGCACCAAACAAGCAGAAGTTGCAACTATTCTTCTCTATTCGCACGAAATGATAATTAAATCGCTAAGTTCTTAAAAATTAGCTCATTACCGTGGAATGTTGGACTACAGAAAAAACTAGAAGCAGTATTCGACCTTTTATCTCCTAAAGGGAGGAATTAGCTTCTCACTAGATGATTTTGGTTTTCTCTGATCCATTCGAGACATGTATAAACATCACAGGCATGTCGTAACGAAGCCACAACACGCCACGTTACGTGCGTTGATCATGTCTCCAACTTCCGTATATTTAGATGAATTTCGGTTTCAGACGTTTGTGAAACTGCATTCCACAATTTCAATTGATTTGAAATAAGTCATATATATTTGCTCTGTGGACTGGACGAAAATGCAGTTGCAGATTTGACCTTTGTGGTATAAGATTTACCTCGTTCCAGCGTATTCTTTTTTTTTTTCAGCGGCACCCAACGAGCAGATTGACCCAAAATCCTCTCTGAGACATTTCTAGGCTCCTTGTAATATTTAAAGACCGTCCCAAGAAATGCTGTTATCAGCTAGAAGAATATGATCTGTTCGGATATCTTAGCTGAAAATTGAATTGTTCGAGAATTTTAGGGAATGATATCTTACCTTAAAAAAACCAGTAAAAGCTTCCCAACGAACCATTTGGTTATCCGAAATTGCTAGCTGACCTTATTAAGTGCCAAAAATTGCACAAATATCTTTCCAAAAACATAAGTGACTACTTTTCCCTTGTTAAAAATCTTTTAGGTGACGTTTTAGGGACTGAGAATCTATTCAGATACACGGTTCGGAAATCTGAGGACCTGTGTTTTCGATATGCGAAAATTCTAGGTCACCTTGCTTCAGAACAGATTTTTACCGAAAATAGTCGTTGGGTGCCCTTGGAGTTAGATATTGCCTTCAAAAAAATATATCATTCCGTTTTTTACACCGAAGAAGCGTTATTTCACGAGGGCAAGATTCTGTTGACGTGTCAACGTTTTAGATGCGCCAGGAGCAATTGGGGTTCTGGATGCGCAAAGAGTTGCTCAGCCAACCGCGTGGGCGCCGAAGTTACGGTTTAACAGAAACCCAAAAGTAAATCTGAAATGGTCTGACGTGGCATTCTGCGTGATAGATCTGGCAACGACGTGTCATATCTATTTACTTTGTTGACTATATTGAGAGTCATTTCGAAGGTTTTGTTCATAAATTACCAATAAATGGTTGAATACAAATCAAACTTTGATTCTAATTGGTGGTCTGATACAGGGATGGGCTCCAGTCTGACGTCAGTGCTAGTAAACAGCTGGATTTCATAAGCAGCCTCCAGAGAGCTTGGCGGATCGACGATCATATGTCTCAAGGAGACGAACGGTGAAATACCAGCCGCAAAAATCCCAAAAAGTCAGAGGAGAGAAGTGTTGCGAAATTTTAAAACAATTCATTCTATGACAAAGCGATGAAGTTTAAAGTCTCGTTGATGAGTAATGAATACGACGAATAAGACCAAGACAACTGATAACTTATTCCTTTCATTTTCCGCCCCAATAACCAAAAAGGTGCCGGCATAACTTTATCGATTGCAAAACAAAAACCGATATAACACAGGCTGTGAATGCTTCACTAACCGTGTTTGCAACACGGCGAGGAGATGAAATCCAGTACTCCAGTAACATTTTACAGAATAATATTTTCATTTCAGAAACTGCTTGTTGGACGGCACCTTCTAAAAACTTCCCAACAAACCATTTGTTCATACGAAATTGCTAGTGCCAAAAATTGCAAAAAAATCCTTTCAGTCTAAAATCGTAAGGGACTACTATTTCCTTGTTGCGAATCTTTTAGGTGACGTTTTAAGGAGTGAAAATCTATTCAGATATACGGTTCGGAAATCTGAGGGCGTGTGTGTTCGATATTCGAAAATTCGAAAATTCTCGTTGATGAGTAATGAATAAAACGAATGAGACCAAGACAACTGCTAACTTATTCGTTTCATTTTCCGTCTCAATAACCAAAAAGGTGCCGGCATGACTTTATCGGTGGTTAATGTCGATTACAAAACAAAAAGCGATATAACGCACGCTGTGAATGCTTAACTAACCGTGCAAACACGGCGAGGAGATCAAATCCAGTACTTGTGTAAACCCTAACCTGAAGCTCGGGTTTAAATAGGCTACTTGTGCAGGATGGGCTCTTGTATCGAGTTGATATCGCCCCATTCTATATTCCCTAATCTCAATACCCCAAGAGCTACGACAATATGAACTTTACGCCCCCCCCCCCCCACAGAGAGTAGGAAAAGCAACCCCCTCGTTTTTATATGTCTGCCCCCCCCCTCCTCCCATAGTCTGTTTGCCACTGTGACAATTCAAACAGACAACAAGAGGCACAATGATAAAAGAGCGAAATTCTCCTCGTTTTGGATCTCAATTCTAACTTGCTTACGAAATTTTCTGTGCATAACTTCTTACTTAAGTCACTATCGCGGTTTGCGTTTTATTTGGAATTAATTAAGCAATTTTCAAATTTTACATCCAAGTTCGAGACCTTTACAGAAGAAACTCAGAAGGAGAGCATCAACGTTTTTGTTTGGCCGATTACAAAAATCGCGCGAATTTGTTCCAGAGCACGCAGTCACTGGGACTGTTCTTGTTTTGTTTTCATTCAGTTTTAAAACTTTCTCTATAATGTATGCAGTTCGTGAGTCTCGTGGTATACCAACTAAGACTTAAACTTAAAACTCTCTCTATAATGTATGCAGTTCGGAGTCTCATGGTATACCAACTAAGACTTAAACTTAAAACTTTTTTTCATAATGTATGCAGTTCGGAGTCTCGTGGTATACTACCTAAGACTTAAACTCTTTTCAGACCCCGGCAAACGGCAAGACACATATACCCATTGATAGACCAAAACAGACCAAATCAGAACCACGATACCATGAGGCAAAACTATTCTTAACCAGCCTATGTAAGAGATGAAACCCCTACGGGGGGGAGTGTCTTTGTGAAGAGGGCAGGGAGGTAGGGAACACAGATGCACAGACTTTCATCCCCCACAGATGTAAATTACACGACAAGCAAATGGAGTTGAATGGTGACAAGAAAAAAAAAAGATTTTGCGGAAAAACACCAATATTGATCCAAGTCCTGTAGGTCTATGACGTCATTGGCAGAAGGGGCCGTTAAGAAAGTAATTACACAGATTTTTCTAAAACGTTCTCCTCTCATCTCATCAATATCAAGTGGACTGGCAAACAAAGGAAATCAATATCATGAAAAGCTTTGACGTTCCGCTTAAGGTAAGTTGAAAATTTCATCGTTTCTTTATTGGCGAGGTACGAAATTCGAAATATAGCTTAATCAGTTGTCTAAAAGAAACCACTTTATAATCTGTTTAAAAACAAATTGTTTGGCGCGCGTGACGAGTTAGTTTCTCACGGTTTGAATAACTATCAGGTGTGACTAAATTCTATCACCTGAACTGTCAATGCTGATACAAAGACAACCAGCGGACCGGCGATTAATCTAGATAATCATCTCCACCTTTCATCTCTACTTCAAAATCATCTCAAGAAAAAAATCTTCTAAAATAAATTTAACAGTGAAAGCAGTGCTCAAAAACTTAACATGGAATCGGTCACACAGTGTGTTTGAGTGCTTACAGAGGAGGAAACTAAGAACAAGAAAAACAACAAATAATAACTAAAGACAAATAGTAAGTGAATAAGATTAACCGCGCGAGGTCAAACAGGTTTTGCCTCGGGCGGTGAAACAAAACTATTATATCCAATTTGATGCAATTAGAACAGGGTTAGCTACGCGCACTTTAAGAATCCTTTCTAGCCTTTTCCAACACAACATCAGCTTGGATGACAGCTGATAAAACAACGTAGGCGAGGAAACTTCCAGACGACAATCAAAGTAAGAACCACTTCCGGAATTGGAAGGAGGGCCCATATAAACCGTAGCTTTCAAGTGTTCAGTAAAGAGATATAGTCAGTGAAGGCTTTCCTTCCACAGTGTGCTTGACTGAAGTGACGAACTCTCAGAAGAGGATACTTCAAAACCATGTGGATCCAAGCAATACTCTTAATCTCTGCATTGAACTTCCTACCAATAAGTCTAGCTTACGTCTGGGAATTAACAAAGGGCGCTGACTTCAGTGTGCAAAACCGTAAGTACACCTTCGTCTTAGCGGGAACCGTGACGAGAAATGCGACTAAACAACAAAGCGCATTAGTTGCACAGCGTTCACTTCGAGAGGACTTCATGAAAACTGCAAAGAAGCGAGTTTTTTAGTGCACATGAAGGGAAATCGATGCTTAAAAAAGGGCCTAAAACTTGTGAAAGAGGTATTTTTCAGCACTGTCATAGGCAAACTCAGAAAAAAAGCAAATCCGAGTTCTCCCAATAGAAGTCGAAACTACGACCTGCCGATGACAAGTTCGGAAGCTCTACCACCGAGCTATAGAGTCTCGTGGGAGCAAGACCATTAACCAAGGTTCCAAACATCCTGCATACTGCTAGGATTTCAACCCAGGGTATTTAGCATCAAGAGTCCCCTGAACGCAACCTTTTCATTTCTTCTGTAACTCTGTAGTCACATCAATCTCTGGTGTATAGGGTCTTTCGTGTCATCGAATGCCTGCAATATGTTGTCCGATATCCTATGGAAATTTAAAGTTACTAAATTCTAGTGATGCAAATAAGAACAAATGTCGTTTCAGCTCTAGATATGGTGACAAAGGTTTTAATGATAAAGCCATTCCTACAGGCCGTGATCTAAAACTCACGGGTGCGCCAACATAAGCAACGATCCTGAGGGCCGATTTTTTCGCACTTTACTTCACCTGTTCTGAAATAAAGGAATCGACAATTTCATGCTACGAAATGTCATTGCAAAAGAAGCACTGCCACTTAGTATACGCTTCAGTTGCTCTCCAAAGAATGGTCACATTGAATAACTTGATACACAGATGGAAAGTTGGAACCACACTGTACATAAAAACAAACAGTACCACAGTACAGTACTGTTCAGTAGCTTTATAAAGAATGGTCACACTGCATGGTTTGATCCATAGATGAAAAAGTTAGAACCACACTATACATTAAACCGTAGCGCAGTACAGTACTGTTCAGTAGCTTTCCAACGAATGGTCACACTTCAAGGTTTGATCCACCCATGAAATCGTTAAGATCGCACAATACAGTGCTGTAAATTAGGTTTGCAATTAACTGTCATCCTGCCTGGGTTGAGTCCACAGATAGAAAAATTATGACCTAAAACAGCGAGGCGTAATCGAAGGTTGAGCTAATGTTTGTTTTGCTTTACAGGTTTCCAGAGGATACCGTCAGATAGAGAGACAGCAGATAAATTTATGAAGACTTTCTTGGGTCTGGAGCCCCCAACAACAGGAAGAACCCGACGATCAACCCGCGCCCATTATTCGCCTTTCGACATCATTTTTGTGATCGATGCTTCAAACTCGATAAAGCCGGAGGAATTTAAGCAAACATTAAGAGCATTGAACGTTTTGACTAAGAAAGCACAACCCGAAACCAAGTACGCCGCTATAAGCTTCTCAACCCACGCCACAATTCGATTTAATTTCACCAGCAAGAGACAAGCCGTGGCTGAAATACGGCGCATTCCGTTTGAAGGCGGTGCAACCAACACAGAGGACGCACTGGACAAATGCAGGACGGAACTGGTGCTCGATCCAAAAAGCGGCGCTCGACCAGGTGTACAGAAGCGAGTTCTGATAGTCACGGACGGTCAGTCTAACGTTGAAAAGGAACTTACCCTGTACCGCGCGTACCAGCTGAAAAGCACTGGTACACAAGTCTTCGTGATCGCAGTAGGCAGTTATCTCTCAGGTATCGACGAGATCGTGGGCCTCGCGAGTTCCACGGATGCTCATTTGTACCGCGTGGCCGACGCCCAAGGTCTTGTTCGCGTAATGAAATTAATTTCGCCTTGGCACAGAATCAAGCATTACAAGAAATACCGTTGGTTGGGTGGTATGCTTCAAAGAACATAACACAGAGTACTGAACGCACAGTTTACCACAGCAAAGATCAGAGACATTTTGCAACGTTAAGTACTCCATTTAAGATACAGCAAAGATCAGAGACATTTTGCAACGTTAAGTACTCCACTTAAGACACAGCAAAGATCAGAGACATTTTGCAACATTAAGTACTCCATTTAAGACAACAATAGTTAAAGTCTTGAACTTTCTCATGTCATAACATATCTATGATGGAATATAGGCAGTGATCGCAAGTATAGAGAATAAATGGTTGTTATTTGACTAGTCTGTTTTAAGTGTATCGCAGCAAACCATGAGAAATGTTAAAATCGCAATGTCTCTTAGGCCGCTCGTAGTAGAGGTTTAACTAAGGCAAGAACAGCACTAATGTAAACTTGAAACTTGAACAACGCTGTACGATACAAATACAATGCTAACATAACATAAGAGAAAAGAATTATTCAAAAGCATTTTTAAAATGGTCACACTTCATGGTTCTATCCATGAATACTTGAAAACCACACTGTATAGTAAGACAAACATTAGTGCAACTAAGAGAAAGTCTATAACCTGTTACAGAATGCTTGCTGCACTGTACTGTTAAACAGTCAATTGGGGAATTATTTGTAGCAGAAACGGGAAAGTCAAAAAGCATTTCTGCCCACGTAGCGTCCGGGGACGAGTTGTTCTCAGCTTTGAGTACACAATGGTCTCTGCTACTGAGTGAGCTGCAATGTTATTAAGCCTTTGGGTTAATACCGTCTCTACTCTCTTTACAACTGATCATTACCTGAGAAAAAAAAAACAAAAACAAAAAAAACCAAAACAAAGAAAACAAAACAAAACAAAACAAAACCCCAGCGTTTACTCAAGCATTTTACGGCAACATCGCCCAGAATGCCATTGTCTTTTGTTTTTACAGTGCCCGATTTCAGGGCGCACGGCATAATGATTTGCATATTTAGAACTAGTCAGTTGTCATTGGCTAACAGACTTAGCTTTGGGAATACTTTTGAGTTTCGTTGCATCGCCACTGCTGTCAATCAAACGGTTGGAAGTGTGAAGCAAGCGTCAAGGTGTGATAAAGCGCACAATAGCTCTTAATTGGGCCGCATTACCTATTCAAACCTATTGTAAACATGAATTTGTCAAAGAGTTCAAAAGAATTTTATTACGACCTCAAAAGGAGTCAAATCTCTTTTAACGACTGCCTAAACGTTGTCTGTAAACATGCAAGAGTATATTAGCCACGCGTTAAAAGAAATTAAAATAAGTGAACTCGCGCTTAAAAAAATAATTTCCGCAATTAGCGCTGGCTCGCCTTCTGACGAGTACCGCGAAACCGAGTAGTCTCAAAGGCTATTCCTTGGTCGGCCAGTTTGTCTTTCAGTCTGTTCGTGCTCACCGATCCACACACACGAAATCCGCAAGCGTAAATGATTTGTTCCGCTCATCTCTGCTCTCCCCTTTTAACGAATGTAAGGCGTTCTTAATACAGTCGAGAAAACTGCAAACACGTTTTCAAGATTTAATGGCTAAATCTTGTCACAGTCCAAAATAAAATAAAAAATGTGTAAACGACTTTGACGGTGCCATGAAAAATGACCTTGACGTAGTAGGTGAAAAAAAAATTGTGATTTGTTCGAAGGGAGCCATGAAAGTGAAAAATACCAGAGATACAAAGGATATCGATCTTATCTCAAAGCAATATTTGCTCTGGAAACTTCCTTACAAGTTTTTAATCCCTCGAGCCAGATCAGTTACCAATTCAAGTTTATTCATCTCCAGCTGAAAGGGTGAAAGGGAATTTTACACAGGGTAAAACAGTCCACTAAAGATAACGACCAAGGCCTTTTGGTATTTAAACAACGAGAAAAAAATTGCAATGAAACGAAAACCAAGTTTTCAGAAACCACGTCTGACAACTAATCATAACCTAGAGTTCACAGCAGACACTGTACGAAAGGAGACATCACGCAGCGCGAAAAGACACGAAAATCGACCACATTTGCTTGAGAGAGACTCAAAGGTTGGGGAAGCTTTTAAAAGACGGACACCACAGAAAAAGCAAATCGCAACACTTAAATCGAAATTTCTCTTCCATCCTATTAATTTGCTGCCACAAATTCCATAGTTGCCTGCAACAATCTTTTTAGTCTAAGCACATCATCAAGTAATATTTTTTTGGTTTTTGTTTTCTTCAGGTCTGAACTGACGCACGATTTAATCAATTCTGTGACTGAGGCCGGCAAATTGCACTGTTGACAAGCTAGAGTCTTAACAATTTCCCAAGAAACGTTTACAAGTGCAAAATGCTTCTAAAAGTCGCCATCTTTCTTCTTCTGGCGAATGGCCGTGTTGCTTTCATCTGGGAAAGATCGAATGGTGAACAAACCGTCAAGAACAGTAAGTGTCGCTAAGCGTAACCGATTAACTCTTTACGTAATGATTAACAATTATTCTGAAAAATCGAGGGTAATAGTGGCAGAAGATTTTCCTGAAACGGCCATTTTGTTTTACTTCGATGCCATTTTTTTCTACCACCAAAACTCACTTGTACAAGGTTTTTACCCAGAAGCGTCTGCATTATTCACCTCCAAGGAGGTGGATAATGTTGATTACTATATCTACAACCCCTGGATATGAGAAAACGCGCGCTCTGATTGATTCTCTACTCACATATAAAAGGCGGCCATTTTGGAATAAAGCATATTAGTACAGACAACGGCCATCTCGGCTGAAAGATGTTTTGAATTAGACGAGGAGAAATTTAAGATGTATAGTAAAACAAACAGTACCGCAGTACAGCACTGTTCAGTGGCTTTCCAAAGAATGGTCACACTGTATGTTTTGATCCACAGATGAAAAAGTTAAAACCACACTGTACAGTAAAACAAACAGTACCACAGTACAGTAATGTTCAGTAGCTTTAAAAAGAATGGTCACACTGCATGGTTTGATCCACAGATGAAAAAGTTAGAACCACATTGTATAGTAAAACAAACAGTTCCACAGTACAGTACTGTTCAGTAGCTTTACAAAGAATGGTCACACTGCATGGTTTGATCCACAGATGAAAAAGTTAGAACCACACTGTATAGTAAAACAAACAGTTCCACAGTACAGTACTGTTCAGTAGCTTTACAAAGAAGGTCACACTGCATGGTTTGATCCACAGATGAAAAAGTTAGAACCACACTGTATAGTAAAACAAACAATACCACAGTACAGTACTGTTCAGTAGCTTTACAAAGAATGGTTACACTGCATGGTTTGATCCACAGATGAAAACGTTAGTACCACACTGTACAGTAAAACAAACAATACCACAGTACAGTACTGTTCAGTAGCTTTAAAAAGAATGGTTACACTGCATGGTTTGATCCACAGATAAAAAGGTTATTAAAATGCAACGTGACCAGTACCACAGAAATGAAAGGTATTTCTTGAATAAACGGTCAAACCACACACTGCACAGTTGAGAAAAAAAATATAACCGCAGTACGATGGGGTCTAGTACGGGGCATAACCTGCCAAAGAAGCGCCACACTGAATTTTATAATAAAAAGAGAGAATCCCGCAGCTCAGTTAAACAAATAGCACCGCATAACCTTTTTTCTCGTTATTTATAGACCAAGGTTCTAATAAACGATTGTTCAATCCTGTTATATCGTTTAGAATTTCAACACGTTCCACCTGCCAACGAGACGGCCAAAAAGATAAAAGAGCATTTCTTGGGTGTGGATCCTAACCTTGGCAAAGGTAACAGGAAATTTGATCCGACCGACTCCGTACCGCCAATGTTGTACGCGCAATTCGACGCTATCTTTCTGATCGACGCGTCCCGGTCAATTCAGCGCAAAGATTATCGCCGAACGCTAAAAGCGCTTCAACTCCTCGCCGAAAAAGCTCCTCGAGAAAGACGGTTTGCAGCAATCAGTTTCTCCAACAATGCCACGATCCGCTTTAACTTCACCGAACGAAAACACGCAGTGAAAAAACTTGGCGAGATTCCTTTCGAGGGAGGCAAGACGAACACTCAGAAAGCGTTGAAGCTGTGCATGCGGGAATTCATCCGTAAAACCAACAGCGGTACGCGACCTGGCTTTAAGAAGCGAATTCTTATCACAACGGATGGACAGTCCAACGTTGACACAGCAAACACGTTGTACCGAGCTTACCAGCTCAAAAAAGCCGGAGCAGAGATTTTCGTGATTGCGGTTGGAAAGTACATCCGGGGTATGACCGAGATCGTTACCCTCGCGAGTTCCACGGATGCTCACCTGTACCGCGTGGCGGACGCGAAAGGCCTTCTGAAAGTAGTTCGCTTGATTCCACCCTGGCACGTGATTGAAAGCGACATACGGCGCACGTGGCTGAAAGGAATGCTTCAAGGCGGGAACTAAGACCACATGCACATGGTTGCAAATCCATTTTAGATACTCTCATCTCGGAATAATTCCAGAAGTATACTCCTTAACAATCTTTCTTTAAACTTTTCAAAGTCATTAATAAGGCAAAATAATAATAACTAATATAATATAAAAGAGACACGGGAACCGCTAAAACCCTTAAGCCATGGCGATATGAGTCAGACAAAATAGTACTAATAGCATTTCGTCAAGTTCACTTCCATCTACACGTTGCTATGCTTCCACCAATAACATTACTATAAATGTCCTATATAAAATAGAAACATGTCACGTTCCTAACATTCGTTCTGACGAAGCGCTAACACTCGAAACGTCACCATCTCGTAAAATTTTACAGTGGAAAAAGTAATACATCAAACACGAGATACAGTGTTTCATCACGTATCAAACGCCGAGGAGAGAGTTGAAAATACGACGCGGAGCGGACTATTTTGGACAACATTCGAGGTATTTGATATGTTATGAAATACATGTTTTTACCACAATTGCTACTAATCTCGCAATCTGATTGGCTAATTTGCCGTTGTCGATAAGAGTCTAGACAAGGCTGCTCGCGTCAATGTGTCACGCAAAACAATAGCCAATCAGAAACGCTCATTTTGGTGAACAAACCAATCAGATTGCGAGAAAGTTATAGACAAGGCTTGCTCCTTCTTTGTGTCACGATCTTGGTCACGCTCTGAAAACAACATTTTCTTTGACGTTTTTAACGTGGCTATTGTGTTAAAAACAAATCGAATGTGGTTTAGCGTTGTCTGTACTCTTATCGACAACGAGTACGCTTTGTTGTTGTCGTGGACTCACTCGGCTGCGCCTCATGAGTCCACAACATTTTGACCACTGTGATGACGCGTACTCGTTGTCGATAAGAGTGCAGACAACGCTAAACCACATTCGATTTGTTAAATCGAGTGTTTGGTATAGTTTCTCGAACGAAATTACTAAGAAGGAGAAACCACCATGGCATATTTTCAAGCATTATATTCGACAAACGTGGTTGAGAGGGATGCTCAAGACTCGGTATACAAGCTGACTAAGGCCACAGCGTATCGTAAACCGACAAAGGACATCACCTAAGCTCCCTCCACTTAAGCATAACTGAAATTTTAAGCTTTTTTACAAAGGAAGTCCATCGCAGCGGGAGATAAATGCGTTATTGACCAAGCGTAAGGTCAAGATAACTCCATATTGGCCGAGGTCTTTCTTTGTTCTTTTACTGACCGAGACTTACTCGAGGTCAATAAAAACGCTGAAAAGAACGAGGCCGATATCCAGCTATAAAAGACTTATTATATGGCCATTTTGTTTTGTTTCGTTTCGCGGAAAAAACGCGAGAAATCAAGAGCAAAAAAGACAGCCCTTCTAGTCCAGGCGGGTAGCCAATCAGCACTTCATAAGCCGATACACTGACTGAACACAAGTCGTAAGTCGTTGCTTGCGATTGACGGTAAAAAAAGTAGCACAAGTGTTTAAGAGCATCGATATTTGCTTTCCAAAAAGAAGGTTCAATTTGATTGAGTGCTCGCAAAGTTCATCGCTTTGGAAAACGGCACAACGGTACCAAAACACGGTTCTTGAACCTTCATACGTCCCAAACCGCATGCGCAATTGCAAGCAGTTACTTTGTAAAGCTTCCCATACTGTTCTGATAAACTCATGGCAATATTTAAAACCATTTCTAACTACAAACTAAATAAACGTTTCCTGTCATGGCGCTAGGACGTAGCTGGGTGTGCACACCGTTGTGCAGAAAACTTGTAATCCGCTAAAGCTACAATTTAAAAGTTACACACGTTTTAAGTGTAAAAATATTAATTAAATGGCACAATTGCAAAAGGGGGTATGAATGCTTATTCTAAGTTCTTACAGATATATTTTCTTGGTTTTATTTTGGCAACTGATTATGTTGATAACATAACAGCGAAGATCTTTCAGATATTAAATATTTTCTTGACGTGTTCAAGCGTGAAGCGTTAACGCGAAAAGTGGTTCTTTCGCACCAACTGAATTTTTTCGCTTTAGCAACCCAGTCATTGGTCGATGTTTACGCCAAATCCCACCTCAAAATATAGAAGCCTGTAAAACAGGCTTTGGGCTATGTTCTAAGACAAAACCCCGTTACAGTGCGTGACTGTAACGCAAAGTAACGGCGAATTCCGTTTAATCCGTCAGCGCAAACTACGCCGACGTCTTATAACTGAACCGTGGACAAAAAATAGTCCACCATTTCTGTTTGAGGACAGAGGAATTCATGGATAGATTTTACTCCTCTTTTGTTATGCGTTCAAATGAGCCAACTGTAGCTTTTGTGTGAATAAAGAACTACATACACACAACACCGGCCGCTTGTGGGTGAAACACCATGCAGAGAATGTCTCAAGGTACCTATGCAAAAACGACAGCCGTAAAGAGTCACACCAGCCAACAGCAACGGGTCTCGATAAATCAAAACACCAATAAAGTCTTGGGAAAAAAATAGCAGGAAAAGCTCTGAGACCGACAAGTGATTCATAAGCCTCGCTTCGGATTTCGATCTGATTGGTCGCGAAGCCGTCAAACGCGATTTGATGTGACTGGCTACAACAAATATTACGAGAACTTTTAGCCAATGACAAAAGACAACACCAAAGCAAACGAGAAATTCATTCTGCAGTTTCACCTTTAAAATATTCTACTCAATAAAAACAGGCGTACCTGATTCTGGTGTTTTGAACCCGGGGACAAGAGAAGGGGGCCAAATAAATTTCCTGCACCTTCGGCGTTCATCACGTTGTTGAGAACCACGTTCACAAGGTGCGAGAAGAGTGGCTTCCACAGTTTCAACATCGAAGGTTCAAGATGCGGTCTGCGGAAATAAAGAAAGTCATACAGGGTTTCACACAGTCAAGCAGCAAAGTCCTACAAGCACTTTAACACAAACAATTTAGGATATTTCCAAAATACCGAAGAAACTTCACCAACTGGCACACATTGTAAAATAAAAACATAATCCATTCAGCAAGCACACTGATTGGCCCAATACCCGTTCTTGCAGTAGTAAATAGGGAGTTTAAGATCTACGACGGCGACGGTCGACGAAAACGTCACCTCAAACTATAACTTTGCTTGAACATTTGTCTTTCGCGATTGTTCAGTTTCATTCACGTCCTACAATATGGGCGAAATATCCTAAAAATAAATTGGTACGTGCGGTTTCAGAGTTAAAATAGAGAATGAGAAATTCTCTGTTGCAGGTTTACGTTGTCGTCAAAACCTCAAATTTGGTAATTTCACGTCGTCTTTATGCGGAGTACCGCAAGAATCCGTGCTGCACGTGCAGCACGATTATTTATGCTCTTTTAACAAATGATATCATTGTTTTGCGGCGTTGTTGTTACCGTCGCCGTCGTAAAATCTTAAGCTCCCTAATATCAACACGCCGGTAACGTCAACCCTAACTTCTTGCTTTGATAACTTTTCCATATGAATATGTTCAAAGGCGCTTTACACTTCTATTGGGTGAGATCGGACGTCGGCATGTAAAGGCGCCTCTGCCTGCCGCTATCAGTCCATATATGATCTCACTCACCCACCCAACCCATGCATGAATTGTCAGATGAAACCAGACGTAGAGATAGGCCACCACACCAGGTACTACGTCCCCTACTCGTTTCGAACAGTGTGTGGGTTCTTTAACGTCCCATAAATTATTAGGAACAAGTGTTGTTAGACGGCACCTACGGTTTGTCGTCCTTACCCGAGAAGACTAGAAAGTCTAACCGTTTGCGAATGTCATAACAAAGGCAGCACTTTCTCCTCAATTATATTTCAAGACCCTGAGTGTTGGTCCGGCCGGGGTTTGAACCCGCAACCTCCCGCACGGTAATCCGGCGTTCTACCACTGAGCTAACCGGTCGGCGGTTAAGCAACCAGATAACGGGAATTACAATTTCGTTGATTTTTCCCCGGGGGTGGGGGGTACTCCGGTCCACGGTCGGGGGTCGGCGCCCGGTCTTGCATTGGATGAGAACCTGGTTTTCGCCACAGCAGCAGTTTCCAGAAAGACTACGAACGGACCGATTATAGATGTTAAATGTAGAGCAATTTAGTGTACAATTTTCTTTTCACCTTCATGCCTCGTCTTGCACGTTTCGGACCAATATTGCAGTTGAATTTTTGATTAGGAGTGAAACCTTCAATTTCATTTTCAACATCAGTCCAAACATACGATTTATTCCATAAATGTCATTGTCCATTCCTTATTTTTCAGAATTCAAATGACTACGGCCATATAATTTTTCCACTAAATGGCGCGATTAATAAATGCCGGCTTCAGTAACAGCGAGAAAGAAATCGTCGCGCTAGTAACAGAACCTTTAAGTTTTCACTTTAATGCAAATTAAATCAACTCACCTCAAATCCTTTTCCGAAACACAGTGAACACCCTCAGCGAACAGCCGGTCAGGAAACAGGCAAGCGAGCGGGAAGCTGTTCACTAGAACCGGCAGCTCCTCAAGGACAATCATACTGATTGTGTTTGGGTCGAAGGCCTGGAGGCTAGTACCAGCCTCCGCGTGTCTGTGAAGTAACCAATTATGAACTTGTTAGCTTGCACTAACGAAACTTACGAGAGAGGGCCAATATTCTCCCAGTACGGTCCCGAGCAAGCTTGTTACACGACTGGAAACTGCATTTACATTTTGTGTACTGAAAACGATGTGCGCCCGAAGATTTGCTGAAAATGTATGTATTTATAGATCGAAAAAGTGTTTTGAAGGGATTTTATATTTCTAGCTACAGTATCCATTTAGGAGTGTTGCATTGGCTGTTGACAAAAAAAGTTTATACTTTCCGACAGTTCGACGAAAATACGACTTTGGGTTACCCGAGACCCTTTCGGACTAGTACCCGGTCCGATACTAGTAAAATATTGGTCCCCGCGGGACCACAAATCAAGGAATCTGATTGGCTGATTTTGGTTATTGGCTCTCGGACCGCTTTAGTCCTGAAATAAATAAATGTTATTTACCGGGCGGGAGGTCCGTCTGGGAAAAAAACTGTGCCCGAGGTCTTGAGTTCTCTTGAGAACTCAAGACCAAGGGCACAGTTTTTTCCCATACGGACCGACCTAGACCGGTAAATAACTTATTTATTTTTTCTGTTTGTTTGCTTTTTCTTCAATTTGCCGCGAATAGCGCGGATAAAAATCCGGACCGTGGTCCGTATCGTAAAGAGCTGGACCGGTTACGAGCGCGCGATTAGCCAATCAGATTCGAGAATTTGGGATTCCGGCCCGCTGAGATGCTTCAGAAAAAAATAATAACTGTTACTGTGGACTTCCCTGAATGAACATCACCAATGACTTACTTTAGTATTTCGTCTCTGGTGTCCGGACTGCACATGGGCGAGCGGTAAAGAGTCTCTGGACTGAATGTAACCTCCACATCAGTATCAACAGCGTACACAAGAGAAAGGAACCCATCCAAGCTCATTGGTCGCTTAACGTCCTCTCCCTCCTGGGAAAGGCTGCTCTTTGTTCCATCAATTCCAGCTGCAAATTGTTCATTCGCTTTGACTTCAATTCTCTCGCCATCGCCGTCGTCCGGTGACTCCGCCCGTGTTGACTCAGCGGTGGGCGCCAGGTCCTTTACTGGCGGCTCCATATCACTGAGTGTTTCCTCCAATTCTTGAGATTCCAGAATGTGTTCGCTGATTTCTTTAGTGACGTTCCTCGCTGCATCGGTACTGTCTACAACTATTTCTTCTCCTTCCGCATCATCCCTCTCCAATTCTTTTACAGTTTCTTTCTTGACGCTTGGACCGTTTGCATCTTTCTGCAGAGTAACTGGCCTGCTAGCTCCACCTTCATCCGGGAGATCAAGATCGCTCAAATCTAATTCTTCCTCGTTGTCTTCATTATCCAATCCCGCCTCTACTGCTTCATTTGGTATTTCCGGTTTGTCAGGTACTTTAATTTCCGGTTCCTCCTTTTTCGCGGGCCTTGATACCAATCCTAGCATGCCGTGCGACCGTTCTTCCGGTGGATTCTCTTGCGCTGTCGGGAGCTGTCGAGGGGGCATCGGCTGTTCAGCCCCTCTAGTAGGTGAGATAGTATTTTCACCCCCGGCAACCTCTGGCCTGCTTGACGCAGGTTTTGGATAACCCTCCAAGTACGGTTCAGCTGACGAGGAAGACATTTCGATTTTATTCCCATCCCCATAAACGCTGTTTCGCTCAAGAGAGGTCTTACTGTGTAATGGAGATATTGAGGGTTCTGCTTCTCGCTCCAGAGGCTTCTCCGGGGCGACATAAGGCGGCCTCGTTTGGAGGTTTGCTTGCGGTTGAATTATTGAAGCATGCCCGCCCTGTATGGCTGCTCTTGTCGAGGAATCACTATCCTATTACGATAAGAAAAAAAAGACATGTATGAAGATTAACTAGCAGTACTTTAACACTACAAGAATGCACCATTCATCAACATTACAACTGGCAAACCACGTAGGATCGTACTCAGTTGTGAAAACTGAATTCAAACCATCTTTGATTAGTAAATATTTACTAGCATACTAATGCAAATGCCGCAATCTGATTGGCTGAGCTACTGCGCGCTATCAGCCATTGGAGTGCAGCACTTGGTTGAAGATTGTTTTCAAAATGGCGACGTATTCGCGCTTTAGCGAAGTTTCGCAGGAAGATTTAGTATTTTGGTATTTTTTCCACCGACACATGATTTTTTTTATAATGATTTTTACTGGAATTTAATTAGATTATTCGCTCTTGATTTCTATGAGGTGATAGTTGATGAGGCTTTCGGCCACTAAATTTTCTCCGATTCTTACTGGTTTAAATTGATCACGTGACGCGATAGTGTTCGTCCGCAGAGACACACTATCAGCTCTTAGTATAAATCTACTAGTGTTCTATCACAAATGCCGCGCTCTGATTGGCTACGCTACCCACTATCTATTCTGTGACAGATAGTGAGTAGCGTAATGGCGGCCGCTTCTTCACGTTATCGAAGTGTCCGTGAAGAAGATTTAGACAGTTAACTGGTCGAGGCTGTTCCAGAAAAGACAAAGTTTTGAACGACTAGTAGATTTATACTAAAACAATTAGATTATTCGCTCCCGATTTCTATGCGCGATAGTTGACGAGGGCGCAGTCACGCGATAGAAATCTCGATCTCATAATCTAATTATTTAATAGTGCCCTTCCAAAGAAAATACCCGGATGGATAGTACCCGTCCGCGAAAATGCGAATTTTCTGTCAGTTATACCGTATTTTTTAGCCAATGTACCTTGAGAATTATTGAAATTTCAAGCTTTGCGCATGGATAAATATTTGATAGACCTGCATTTAGTGGGTTTTGACTGTTTTTCAACTATCAGTCTGATAGTTGCCCATGGAAATTTGATGTTCTTGAAACTAGCATATTTGCCCTCGCGAAGCTTCGATCCTCTTCGCTTCTCGGGCAAATATTTGTTTTAAGAACATCAAATTCCGCGGGGCAACTATCAGCCAATAGTTCCTCCACAGAAACACTCTATTATTTAATTAGAGTATGAGTAGAATTAGAGTATATTTAGAAAATCTATGATTTTGCCAAAAAAATTGCTCAAAGAAGTGCCTGCCATTTTGCTGACTAAGTACCGCAAACTGTTAGGTTAATCACTCCACTCACGCCTTACCACAGGAGAGTGAGTAATGCGGCCAATCAGAAAACAGCATTTATGTTACAAAGTTAGCAGATTTATACCAAAGTTCAATAGATTATTAGGCATGCTTCCTCAAGTTGAGCATCTAACTCATGGATACAACAATTAAGAATCAGCCTTCCAGATAAAAGGGAGAAAAATGGACCATATCTTGCTAAGCCTGACTTCTGCCAAATAAAACTTTATGACTCAAAACTGACTGGACTCAATTTCCAACACAAGAAATATGGTCCATTCACACAAAATTGTTCAGTGTTAAAGAACCTCGTATTTTGGTCAAAAAGACTTTTAGCATACATGTAGTGTTATTCCCAACACTATAATCACTGCATTGCTCAAAAAGAACAAAGCTAATGAAGCCAGTTTCACCTGCAACCCCATTCAGTTCATCAAGTACAAACCTGCACAAGTGATTCAGAATTCATTTTACAACTGACAGGTTCCTCTTGAACTCTATGATGTTGATCTGGCATCTTCATGGGGCCAGGACCACTATATTCTCTATGATTATCATGTTTTTCTTCAAAATAGCCTTCAACATGGCCATTACGGTTACTGGCATTGCTACTTTGCTGACCCAACCAAGACCTCTGGAACTCTGTCCTGGGCTCATACGGTGCTGATAATCTTGCACCCTGTATTGTTCCAGGGTGCACTCCAAAGTGACCATGACTTAGACCCTGTGGAGAACGTTCTTTTATATGCTGATGCCTATTTAGATATGGATCTGTTGAGGTCATGTAACTGTGTGGATGTGGAGCATAATGATCAGGGTACCTCTGGTATCCATTCGCACCCTCCACACCAATACCAGAGAAGGACGCTTGATATGGGTCTGTGGCCACACCAGAGTAAGGCTGAGGTATGGTCCTCTGCAGCCTGCCATCAAGGTTTCCTTGGGGACCAGAAAGTGTGGGAGAAGTTTGCCATCCAATCCTGGGTTGCTGGGCCAATCTGTTAGGTTGCATATTATGCTGTAGTCTCCACGAATCTGGGTGCTTTCTATCGTGAAATGAAAACTCGCCATGCGTAGTCTGAGGATAAAACTGGTGTGAATCACTTAGGTAGAGCTCATCTTGCAGAGAGCGATTGTAGTGAGAACCATCATGATGCACAGCTGACTGGGAAGGGTGTGCCAGTGTGCTTGATAAAACAGGATTAAGAATGGGTGATCTGTCAAACTGGTTCAAATCTGAAGGGACTGCAGCATGCCTAAGTGGGGCAGCTCTTGTTTCAAGACCCTGAAATACAATTTGAACACAATATTAAAACAATTCTAAAATTAAATAACAATTTCAAAATATAAATAATTATAATTAAATTTTGTTGCAAAAACTACAACAAAATAACATCGATAAACGCCTTTGACATTTCTGTAGCCTCTTAAATTGTAAATTGCACAAATTGTCCAATAAATACAGTAACAATACTCACATTGAAAAATATTACTTTGCAGTTTATTGCCAATGCAAATGGAGATTTATCAAAGCAATGACTTATGTTACCTGTGTACTAAAGCTGCCATTAGAAAATAGAGAATGACTGTTTTATTTTCACATTTATCTAAACTGATGCAAACAACAGTTCAAGAGAACACTTACTATATTAAACTCTAGCCAGTAGCTTGGGCAAAAATAGGCTTTAAAACTCTTTCAAACTGCCTTGTATGATTGCACTGGCTTGTATGTAAATGCATGCGCTCTTTATTACAGTATATCAAACACAAGATACAGTATTTCACTACATTTCAAACACAGAGAAAAGAGCTGAAAAGTTGATCAGTAGCTGAGTGTTTTTGGCAAAATTTGATGTGTTTGATACATGATGAAAGTGTTTGGTATAGCTTCTCAAACAAAATGATTTAGAAGGCTCGAGAAATAAACCATGCAAAAACGAACCGTGTTTCATCAGATATCCAAACAAATCATCGTGTTTGATTTCCTTTGTCTTCCTCTCATTAATTATTGATGAGTTTGAAAAATTGATTTCTTGATAACTGAGAATGGTCATTACTAACTAGCATTAATTTTGGATCACTTACATTGCTTGTGTTATTCCTGGCTTGTTGTCTTCTTGATCTGCTGTTTTCCAATTCCTCTTTCCATCTAGGATACATCTTACTGATGTAATTCTCATATTGTTGCTAAAAAAAAAATTGGTAATGTGATTTAGTATCCAATGGAAGAAACTGCTACATATTGTAGCCATTTTAAGACTTTCAAGGTTTTTATCAAGCAATAAAATAGGGTCAAAACAAGCAAAGCTTGCTTCCTGTGGAAAGGAGGAAGGGCAGGATTTCAATACAGATATCATTATGCAAAATAATTATAAATGACATTTTTACATTTTATCTGCAAAAAGTGGCCATGCAGCATGAAACATCACCTTACAATTTCATAATTTCAACACATTGTAGAAAAAAAGACAGATCGTGAGAACACATAACTATTGACTGGATCGCATACTGAATTCTCTCAACCTATTCTATCACACAAGGAGGTGACTGGCACTCACTTAGGGACTGGTCATTATTTATCAGGAGGGGGGGAGGGCTGGTGCAAAAATGAGTGGGCCACCATTTTATGCATGGCTTAAGGGTGGGATGGGGGGGGGGGGGGGGGGTGGGAGGAGCATTAAAAAATATGCAAACGTTTTGCCAGCAAAAATGTTAAAAGCTGCACCTGGATGCCATCAAACAATACAACATATTAAAATAACTTTATAAAAACAACTTTTATTATTAAACACTTACAAATCAGTTTCATGCATGCCAGGGGACAAGGGAAGATGGAAAGACGGGTCAGCAAAAATCACGTTAAAGTAAAAGAAGGAAGTCAACAAAAATGAAGCATGGCATATTTTACATTGCACCAGCCCTTTCACCCTCCAGATAAATAATGACCAGTTCCTTGAGATGAATAATCATATAAAAAGGAAAAGGGTCAAACACACTGGTTGAAATAGCACTCTCCAAAACTTTCTGCCCTGGATATTATATATACACTAGGGTATAAAACAAGATAACATAAAATAAAAGGTACCTTGTAAGACTTCAGTCGTTCTGATTTTGAAGCTAATACTTTCACATGTCTCTCAACTCGTTCAAAATCCTCCAGCAGTTTCCTGTTACGTTCCTTACTTTTCTTCTCATTTTCACAAATTTTCTTCCATTTAATTTCTAGCCTATTTATTTCCAACTTACTTCTGGAAGAAAAAACATCAGGAATCAAACTACATTACTAAGTGTACATAAGAATCATGAAAAAACCCTGATGACAACCAAAGGTTCACACAAGTCCCTTACAGCTTATGAGGGTCTCCCAGGGAGGGGGGTCCATGTTCCCTTCCAAAATTGCCCTATGTTCCCATGTTCCTACACATTTTCGTAAATTGTTCCCCTTTTATCAAATCTGCTTACCAGCTACTCCCCCCCCCCCTCAATTTTCTCCCAAAAAAATGAAAAAAATTTGTTCCCCTGTTCCCAAAAATTGGCTAATGTTCCCTTGTTCCCTTTCGACATTTTGCCAATGTTCCCTTGTTCCCCAAAACCCCTGGGAGACCCTCGCTTATATACTGTACTGTAACATGCAAAGTCAACACATTAACATTCACTGGCACTTACAATTTCTGGCTGGAGTTCAGGTATGAGGCAAAGTCAGTCTCTTGAGAGAACGAACCGGGTACCTCGCGTCTGGAGACTTTCATTTATATTTCCTAGAGAATTAGCCAAATGATTCAATACTTTTCCTTAATGACTTTGTTTCTCTATGGTGTGGAGGGCGACAAAGACTGAATGTAACAACTCAATGGCTGGCAAGGAATCTAATAGCAAATAATACATGTATTAATAATCAAGATTTGCATGAACTAACTCTACTTAAGTTAAGTCTGTAATCATTCCGTAGTTAAACGAGGAAGAGAACCGCGCAGATTAAGCAGAAAATATTCATGCCAGGCTCGAACCCATGACTTTGCGATACTGGTGCAATGCTCTAACCAACTGAGCTATCTACGAACCGACCTATTCTTGATATACGAATAGAAAATGAAGACAAAAATTTAAATATAGGAAGTTTTACATATTTGAACTGCGGAAGAAAGATTGGTAAGATTTCCGTACAGGTCCCTACTTCATTATGCATTCTGTAACTACACTATTTCGTTCTTCGAACACAAAAAAATATTTGCACCTGCATTACACCAGACAAGACAGCTTCAGCATGCATAATGAAGTAGGGACCTGTGCGGAAATCTTACCGAAAGATTTTCGTATGTTTTCGAGTGCAGAAAGTTAGGAAGAATCCATGATAGCCTAAATTGTAGTTATGGACAAGGACAAATACACACCGTACACTACAGGAAGAGACCTAAAATTTACACGAAAAATTCTGAATTTCTTCATTACCCAGATAAAACTTACCTGGTTCACAATAACACAAATAAACTCAAAGTCAAAGTCGTTCTTTCCGCCATTTTCCCGGTGTCAACATAGTAACCTCCAAATATAGCCATCACTAGACCCAGTTCCTGCTCGGGCAGTTGAACTTGATAAATTTATGCTAGAACTAGAACAGGAAGTAAAACAGAAAGTCGGATTTCATGTCCAGTCTCGAAAGATTGCTTTTATGGTGCTCTGTCTAGTATAACCAAAAGACAAAAATGTCGGCTGACAAAGGTAAAGTTGTTCTTCTGATAGTAGTAACGTTGTCTTCTTACATAAGTGGCGCATTGTTGTCAATCTTTGGCCCTTAACCAACAACTTGATTTTGGTTAATTTCATTTTTACTAGTACATGTGCTTTGAGTTATGAATTAGATTTTTTTAGATGTTTGATAATTGTATAATAAAAAAATTGAGACCTGGAAGAAGAATTTTCCTAGGTCTGAGTAGCAAATCTCTTTACTGAGAATTTTATACTATATTGTACATGTTAGTATGGAGAATATTAAGTTGGATCGATTTAATGTTCTTGAGTGGTAAGCCTCTCAACTCTCGCCAATTATTTGCTTGAATATGAATGATTTTTTTGGAGAACTTACATACTCAGAGATGCCAACTCTCCCGCTTTTGGCGGGAGACTTACGCTTTTTTGCCTCGTCTCCCGCTCTCCCGCTTTGATACATAAATCTCCCGCTTTTACGTCCACTATAAATATTGACTACTTAGTAAAAAATAAAATAGACTTCCTCCTTGTGTCACAGTCTCCCACTAGATAAGATCGAACGCGCTATCTGCACAATGATATAAACAATCTTCCTTTTGGAACAGCTTTTAAGCCAATGAACGATGAGAATACATGAGACGGAACCAGAGATGCCAACTCTCCCGCTTTGATGCATAAATCTCCCGCTTTTCAAATTTTTGGTGTTGGTATCTATGCATACTGGTCACTAAAATAATGGTAAGTGAAAGGGTAAGGAGTTGAAGGCCTTATTTTCATTACAAAATGTGCAATAATTTACATATTTGACCCTCAGAGAAAGAAGGTGACGGGGTGGCAGGAGCGGCAGGTGGAAAGGAAGAAAGTGAACAACAGGAAGGAGAAGGAGACCATGATATTGATGAACGTAGTATGTATCTACAAGTCTGTATAAATGAAATGACAAGCTTACCCTCTTACCTACAATCCCGGACAAAAAAGTTGGGACAGGAAGCAAGTTCTCCCCTCCCCTCCCCCCACTAACAATGTTGATAATCGGGTGATTTTTTTCCCTTTTGGTTGGAAAAAACGCGATATTTTCCAACATTGATTAGGGGGGATGGGGGATACGTGGTCAAGCTCAAGTGTCCCAACTACTTTTGGCCGGGATTGTGGATTCTGGTCTGAGATGCTATGATATTAGACTGCAAAACAGCCATATTTTTGTGTTGGTCGAATGCGAGGTCTTGTCAAGCAAAAGGTCTGGAGCGAAGGTGAAAATCTGCCTCACACGCCCTGCAGGCATGTGAGAAGAATGCGCGCATTTGCAAAACGAAAATAAAAACCAACTGTTTTGCAGTCCACTTTGATCTCAGCAAGCTAGGCTGGAGAAATATTAATGAAATATTATTATTATAAATACCCTCCAGCATGCTATGCCAGGTTTAAAGGGATGCAACGTACAGAGGGAAAATTATTCTGGAAAGCCGTAGATGGCACAAAACACAGTGTCTGTGAGACTTGAACTTACCACTGATTAAGTCGGTGTCATTTTCACTTTCTTTTGCAATTTTTAGGTAAGAAATAGATTAATGCATAACTGATCATGGCTTGGTTGACAGCCCCATATTATTACACCAATACTAACCATGCTTGAAAGCTGCACTGGGGAATATAATTTGGCTCAAGGTGGTGCCTTTAGAGACCTTGCTGCACTTGGTCCATAATTATTGAAACTACTGCTGGCCAACATTCTCTATTATTTTATGACTGTCCCATAAGGACTGGGAACTACCAAATTCACAAATTTGATTGGTTGAAACCAATATTGCAAGCATTCTAGATTTTCCCATCTAGACGGGCCAAATGTAAACTAAAAACAACTGACTATTTTCTTCTGATGATATTTATTTATGGAGTGCCAAAAAGCCTGATGAGAAAAAAGTACAGAGGATAAGCAAGCCTCAGCAGAATTAAGTTCAGCTCATCTCTGTTCACAAGGAAAATATCAGCTAGTACAAACCAGTTGCATTAAACGAATTAAATTGTTTTTGTTTGTCATATAATAAACATCTTATTAACCGAGCTTAGTCGGTCTGTATGGGAGAATCTTGACATCGGTCGTGTGTACAGACCTCACTGCATTCGGTCTGTTACTACTCACGACCGTGGTCAAGATTCTCCCATACAGACCTCCTGCTTGGTTAACAACTAAGAGCTACGTACGGCCAGCAGAAGCCACAGGTTAGTAATTAGTTTGTTCTATGGCAAAATTACATGGCGATTGACCAATTGCCATTTTGAAGGACCACTTGGCAAAATCCCAACCAATAAAGAGCCAATCAGGATGCTTGGGTTTTCCAATAAACCTCCTTGCCATTTAATTGATAAAGAACACAATTTATTATTGGTATCTTATCCACTGGGTCAACGCAGGACACCATGCAAACCAGGTCAACACCATGTCAACATGCTTTAAGAGTGAAAAATGGCAAGTATTTAATAATGCCCATTTACAGATATCTGTAATTTAACAGTCTATAGTTTTCCCCTTAAGTTAATACAACTTTTGAAAAATGGGCAAAAAATCTTTTGCTTAGTGAACCTGTTGGAAAGTCTGTTTGCACGAATTGGAGTGCAACCAGCAGATAAGGAAAAAGAGAAGCCAGAACAGCTTTTGGATGAGGTAAAATTTGAGGGAGTTGCAAGATTTATCAAGGATCAGGAACGTGAGTAAAGTTGTTGCAATTATAAACACAACATGTTCTGTATTACTGTGGGCAATACAGTACGTAGAAGCTCCATTGAGCAGCCACCAATTAAGTAGCTACTGGTACTATCTATTATAAGGTGGCCAGAAACCAAAGTCCCAAAACAATAATGGTTATCTAATACTGTTTAAAGCTTTTGTTGGCAGCTGCAGCCACCTTTTTACCATTCCGATAGTTTTCCTAGAATTGTGTTCAACCAAGCGACCATTAAGAGTTTGATGCAATTAGTTTGGCTTGGTTCTTTAACAACCGAATTTAGTAAGGAGAAAGCTTGCATGACTAAAACGAGGTTATTCACATAGTTTTGTCCAAACTTAGTAAACAATTAAAGTGACACAACAAGAAGATTTTGTTGTTTACGAACAATGCACCTTGTCTCCTTGCAAGATTATGGTGGACCCTTATTAACCAGTCAACTTCCATAAAGCTGCCGCTTGCCATTTCCCCTTGGGAAGCCCCTTATGTAACCCTTTAAGCCCCAAGAGTGACTTTATAGATTTTACTCTGGCTAACGCCAGATGATTTTACTCGTCACAGGAAGACCCCTAGGGGCTTAGAGGGTTAACCTTAATGGAGGTTCCACTGTATTTCACGTGATAAAAAACCCCCTGTGAGGTGACCAATAAATCCCTTTACCTTTTACCTTTACCTTTACCTCTCCTCCATGCTCTGAGTACTAAATCACTATGTTGATTTTTTAGGTAAGAAAATCATTGTAATGACTGGAGCTGGAATTTCCACAGCTGCTGGAATCCCAGACTTCAGGTCCCCAGGAACTGGTCTCTATGACAACCTGCAAAAATATGACCTACCCAACCCACAAGCAATCTTTGATATCAACTTCTTTAAGGTACACTGTATATATTTACAATTTTATAGACACCACAGAGGGAAGGGAGGATGGGAAGGTATGCAACTCTAGCAAAGTCCTGTATTATAAGTTAATAAAACAATAGGATGCCCCTTATATGTTGACCATGTGCCTTTTATAGCCCTAAAAACCTAAGATTTGTATTATGAAGAAATGAAATGAAAGGTCTCAAAGAGGTAAGAGACATTCTCTGGGGAGGTTAGTTGGTGTCCCAGGTAAAGTGCAGTTTGTTATCAGATCACCTTCCATTGAAACTCCAGCCAGTTTAATGCTGTACGTGATACAATTATTAGTGTCAGAGGCCTTAAGTTCTTGAGTTGTTTTAATTTATATGATGTGGAATTATTGATCTGAAGACGTTTTGGGTCAGAGAAAATTGCTTATTATGTCTTTTTTGTTGTTTTTTGTTTTGAGGTTCAGCATTTTTGGTAATGATAAAAATCAGAGGTCTTGTTCTAGCTATTGAGAAATTTCAGAGGTTTTCAGGGGTGCAAACCTTTTGCAAACAGGCTATGGCCAAGGTAAAAAGATTTTGTTGATGTCAAAAAAAAATTGCCTGTTCCTTAAACCTGACTACCTCACACCCTTTACCCCCCCATGTTTGCCCTGCTTCTCTTTACTTATAGCACTTTTCTCTCTCAGTTTACTAAGTCTACTATAAAACATGACAGCCCTGCGATTAACGTCTTTTTGTATTATGTTCTTTTAAAATTTTTGTTTTACAGTCCAATCCTGAACCTTTCTTTGAGCTTGCTAAAGAGATTTACCCTGGCAACTTCAAGGTAATTTTGATGAATGATTTACAGGAAAGCTATTGCTTAGATTCAGGTGCACTCATCCAATGTGTTTACAATTTATGTTTTTGATAAATATAGGTTATTGCTTTCTTAACTTAGTGTCCTTTAAATTAATTTGATATTTTGGAAGTTAGCACAACATAACCTTGTGTGGAATTGCAGTAGTGTATGTGTTAGTGTGTCAGCTAGACTTCTGAGCAAGAGGTCTAGAGTTCAAGCCCTGGTGATGGCACTGTGTTAATTGTTTCCTTAGACAAGAAATTTAACTCCACGTACACCATCTCTCCCCTGGCAAAGTAACACAGGAGAGGAATTCTATATATAAATTCTATAGTACTTCCCTTTGATGGACTAGCAGCACATCAAAAGGGAGTACTATAGCGTCCTGATTTCTTGAACCCTCTATCAGATTTTCAATTAAACCTCATGACAACTCAAACCAACTTTATTTCCTGCGGGGTATTTTCTATGTGATTCTATCCTTGATAACTTGAACCACCAACATTCTCAAGCCAATTTTCGTTTCCCTTGGAGCTTCAAGAAATAGGGATTGTACTGGAGTTTACTTTCAGGTGTAGGCCTCCTGTGGCTTCTGTGGTGCATGGAATATGCATGTGATGCTGGGGGTAACCCTGTGATAGACTTGCATCCCATCCGGGGGTGGCAAGAATACTCCTAGGCACTTCATGCAGTAGAAACTGGAAGAAGCTTTGGTCCTGTCAGGCTCATGGCTTGTTTGCACTTTTACTTTACGTTCATAACCTTCTCACACCACCGAGAGTGATTGGTTTACGGTGATAATAATATACATGAAAAAATTACTCGATTCTGATTGGCTGAGAGCAGTGCAGTTCAAGTGTAACACCAGTGCAAAAAGTGTAATACCAGTGCAAAAAGTGTAACACCAGTGCAAAAAGTGTAACACCAGTGCAAATTACACATCGATTTTCTGGATTATGATATTCTTTATTTTTAAACGAATCGCTTTGAGTTCGTAGCATTATCCGTTGATCTTCATCAGCCAATCAGTAAATAAAGTGTCAAATCCGCGTCAAATGCTTACTTCCTGTCCGCAATGAGATCTTCGGTACTTCTTCCAGGCGAATTTTTTCATGTTTATATTATTAATAAGTAATCATACGGCTTTTCTCGTTCAATTTGGAATTAATTTGTACTTGTGAGTTTTTCAAAAAGCTGAAATTGCACTCGCCGAAGCGGCTCGTGCAATTTCAGCTTTTTGAAAAACTCACTCGTGCAAATTAATTCCAAATTGAACTCGAAACCGTATGATTACCTTTACTAATCAACACAGTGCAAAGCAAGCAGACCTGTGATAACAGTCGCATCAGTAATCATGTTGAGGTTATTTCTTAATTCAAACCAAATTCTACAAAATAATTAACATATAAGAACATTTCTTGCACTACTATTTTAAAAGAAGAATTAGTTAACTTCTCAGATAATTGTCTTAATTATTATGATGTTTGTTTTCAAGCCAACAGTTTCACACTACTTTATCAAACTGTTACATGACAAAGGCTTACTTCTTCGCAATTACACTCAAGTAAGTGGAAGGATCATGACTGTGTCCAGCTACAGTAGAATGCTTCTTGTGGCATATTGTTCTTTATTTATTATATGACTTGTTCCGCCAGCTGGCAAGATGAACTGAATGCTGAAAGACTGGCTACTGGAGTGGACAAGATAAGCCTGTCTTGCCTGCTGGGAATTTCCCTTTTTGTCCTGTGAAACATTAAACACAACAAAATGACAATATGATATACTACTTATTAACCGAGAGTGAGGTCATTACAGGAAAATCTCGGACGATGGGCTAGAGGTATTGACTGAGCAATAGTGAGGTCAATACATCAAGGCCGAGGTCTGAGATTTCCCTGTAACGACTTAACGGACAAGCTGAATAATTTATTTATTATATGGCCTTTTTAGCACTGGAAGAAAGAAAACTGGAAAAAAACTGTGCACGCAAGAGATCATTCAAGGTCATGTTCACTGAACCAAAACTCACTTTACCATGCAATCAAAGCCAGAAGTGACAGAAGAAGCAGTTTCTTTGAAAATGAGACAACGTTTGTTTATATTAAGAAAAATTGAAAAATTTTCATAATGCCCGGTCATTACCAGAAAATCTTGCCCTTTCTGCAGCCAATCAGAGCGTGCACACTATTGTAGCCATACAATAAAAATCATTATTGGCCAAGCTTGTTCAGTCAAGATGGTTGCATATTGGCCTTGTATTTTTTTTAAGAAAGAACTCTGCTAATATGCAGCCATCTTGACTTCACCCTTGATCAACTATATAATAAGAATGGATCTAGTTAAATATAATTTGTTGCTTTAGAATGTTGACACGTTGGAAAGGATCGCCGGCATTCCTGAAGACAAGCTTGTGGAGGCTCATGGATCATTCCACACTGCTCATTGTGTGCACTGTAGGAAGGAACACTCTCATGGTTGGGTTAAAGGTAACCCAAGATAAAAGCAATTAAAATTATATAAAAAGAAAGCAATTAGAGTTACTATTACAATAATGCTAATATTACAGGATGCTTTTTAATAAATAAAAGATCCTAGCAGTTATGTAAGCAACATAGTCAGTTGCCAAGGTAACACCTGAAAAAATTGAGGCTTAAACAGGATTACAGAACACTGTTGGGCTTTGCACCTACTGAGTGAACATGTCACCAATTATATTTTTAATTAAATTTATTTTTGAAGCACTCAAGGGTTTTTCTTACATTTTTATTTATTATTCAAGTATAAACATTCCAGACAAAAATTATTAATGCAAGTATTATGTTATTTACCTGGAGATGGGTCACAATAAGTGTTCAAAGGTCACACTGTAGGTCTCTAAACTTACTCTTATACTATAGACTATCTACTGCACGACCAACACTGATGTAGAAACAATGCTGTATCTCTTCTAAATGATTCAAACTCTTTTGTACATGTACATAGAATTTTGAATACCAGTACCGGTAGTAGGTGATTTCCTTGTGTCTTTTCATTATTCTTTTAAAAATCAAACTGCAGAAAATTACCTGAAGATGTAAAAGTTTGACCAAATCTTAAATTATGTTCCTTTTTGTTTTCATTCCCAAAAAGATGAGGTATTTGCAGGCAATGTTCCGCAATGTACAGAATGTGAGGGGGTTGTTAAACCAGGTACTTTAATTTTCTTGATTTGCCAGACATGAAAGAAATTTAAATAACAACAACTGCATTTCAGTGACATGATTACAAATAATTATTTATTTAAAACTTCTAATTTTTACCATTTCTTACAATTAGAGATCAATAACACTATACAATACAGATTATAATAATATTAATAATTAATGATATTATAATTATTAATATTATAATTATCATTTGTAGAATTAACTATATCTCTCTAACTAATTAATATTAAAAATCACAAAATATATAATTGTTCAAGTGTGCATGCATTTAGTTGAATACTGCCTTTTCATTCTATTTAGTACTGACTATTCCGATATGTCAACTCTAAAGAGGTCAATGGCTCACACATTACAAATTGATAGATAGAAAGATTTTTTGGCTGAGGGAATCTGAACTCTGAACTCTGTAATGTATATCTTGAACATTTTCTTGGCCTAACTATATTTTTTTGCATATTATTTTCCATTACATTATTTCAATTTGCTCTCCTTGCTTTCAGACATAGTGTTTTTTGGAGAGTCCCTGCCACAGCGATTCCACCAGCTTACGCCTATGGTAACAACATTAGTTTATATAAATATTATTAATATAGTACTATAACAAATCTTGTCAGTGCTGTTGTAAACGAAGACTTTTCCAGTGTTTACAGTCAATAGCATGACAGCCTTACTGACAAACCTCTGACCAGTTTAATAGCTCAGTTGGTAGAGCACTGGACTACCGTGAGGGAGGCTGTGGGTTCAAACCCCGGCCAGACCAACACTCAGGGTCTTAAAATAACTGAGGAGAAAGTGCTGCCTTTGCAATGACATCTACAAACAGTTAGACTTTCTAGTCTTCTCAGAAAAAGACGATAAAATGTAGGTCCCATCTCACCATACCTGTTCCTTGTAATCTGTGGGATGTTAAAGAACCCACACACTGTTCGAAAAGAGTAGGGGACGTAGTTCCCGTTGTAGTGGTCTATCTGATCATATTGTTTATAGTGTAATATTAGTCAAGGTTCGTATGTTAGAAAACTCTCATAGGGTTAATGCTTCACCGTCGTTAAATAAAGATAAGATAAGATAAGACAAACAGCCAATAAGATCACGGCTTAAACAACCAATCACAACATTGAACAGAGACGAAAATACCACCATCTGACAACACATATTACTTGACTCTGATGATGACTTCAGTTCATTTTGTCGAAATGTCTGTCAACTTCATCAACAACAGTTCTCTTCAGAACTACTTACACCAGGACAATCAATTTCCCCAAATGACTGCTTTCCAGGTGTTGTAATTTCATATTAATTAACATATTAATTAATAACTTTGTGTTCTTGGGTTGTAGGATTTCCCTGAGTGTGACTTCCTTATTGTGATGGGAACGTCTCTTTTGGTGCAGCCATTTGCTTCCCTAGTCGACAGGTACAGTGTGAAGCCTACAAACTTGCTACAGTTTAGTGTCTAAACTGGTTGGCTGATTGGCTAGCTGGCTGGCCTGCTAACTGACTGGTGGGCTGGCTGGCTGTTTGACAGACTGACTGACTAACTGACAGAGTGGCTGACTGAGTGACTGACTAGCAGACTGGCAGATCATTGACTAACTAGCTGGAAGACTTGGTGACTGCATGACTGACTGACTGACTGACTGACTGACTGGCAGGCTGACTGACTGATTGACTGGATGCCTGACTGACTGATGACTGACTGACTGTTTGACTGACTGACTGGCTGATTGACTGGATGGCTGGCTGAGTAGCTAGCTGACTAACTGACTGACTGTTTGACTGACTGACTGGCTGGCCAGCTGGGTAACCGACTGACTGACTGATTATGATTAATAATGATTAATGAAAGTTCTGAAATACCTCCATGATGCCTTCCGAGAACCTGTCATTCCTTTTTTCCTTCTTAAGTTTTTTCTTAACTGCAGTTAATATGTCTCATCTGGGCCTTGTTTCCTTCACAGAGTGACAGAAACTACACCAAGGTTGTTGATAAATAAAGAGAAGTGTGGACATCAGGCAAGAAGCATTTCTTTCTTTCTAACGCTCTAAACATCAGCTTCTCTTTCTCATTTTTCCCATAATAATTTATTATATTCCTGTACTTTATTGTGATTTTGTTTACCATGTTTGGTGACTAAAAGTATTGTTGAAGTATTGTGTGATACTTATATTTTTGAGAACCTGTATGAATTACACTGTGTCATAAAACTGCCTTTTATTAGTTAGACTTTGATTTTTTTTTTGTTTGTTTGTTGTTGTAGCGCGACCTTTTCAGCGTGTTGATGGGAATGGGTAGTGGTTTCCTATTTGACAGTGAGGACAACTACAGGTACAGAAATCCTCAAATTTGCTGTATAGTTTTAGTGAAAAGAGAAGTTAGCTGGTTTACAGTCTGTTTTGCGGTATTGTAAAATGCTTCCTTTCAAACCTGAAAGAAAAAGCATTGATTCATCATTTGGACAGGTTGGCAAGTGTGTAATTTCTCTCTTCTTTTGGTGCCTGCCAGGCGGTGTACAAAGCATTAGATGACATAGGCCTTTTACATTAGTGGACCACTGGCTTCTTATTGGTCTTAAAAGTTAAATATCAGGCATTTGAGAATTGATCAGTCAGTTGATTTTGTGTTTTAGAGATGTAATGTGGCAGGGAACAACTGACAATGGCTGCCTTGCTTTAGCTGATTTGTTGGGCTGGAAGGTATGTTGCCAACTGCTCAAGTATCTGATATTTTGTGTTTATTATAAGGGAATTTTATTAAGTGGCAGCATCATAGTCTTCCAAGCAGCATCTTTGCTTGACTCTGATGATGACTTCCACTCAAGGTGTCTAGACATTAGTCAATGTCAGCAATATGGGTAGCAGGGTTGGCGCAGTGGTGGGAGCACTCACCTTCCACCAATGAAGCCCAGGCTCGATACCCAGCACCGGCATCATATGTGGGCTAGTTGGCTTTCTTCTCTGCTCTGATAGGTTTTTCTCTTGGTACTCCAGTTTTCCCCTTTCCACAAAAAACCAGCATTTGATTTGATTTGACTTGACTTGACTTAATTTAATGTGATTTGTTTTGATTTGTACTTTACAGTGTCTCCAATTAGTACATCAGTGCTATAGATACAGTTGACTCTCAAATGAAGTTCATTATTATTATTATTATTATTATTATTATTAGTTATTTACTAAACTCTCTGCATTTGGATGATTGAACTCAACAAACAACCACTGAGACTCCTGGTTTCAAAGCATATACAGCATTTTTTCCTCTCCATTACAGGAGGAGCTCCTGCTTATGGTTGAGGCAGAGCACAAAAGGATTGATGCTGCAGCAGCTGTAAATGCAGAGAAACAGAAACCTCCCAGTGACCAAGGTTTGTTTTCCTGTGCTTTTCCAGTTGGGTCTTGTTACGTGATAGTGTCGTAGTTAATGTGTACAGTAACATACAGTATGATCAGAAAATCCATAGTTCAAGCCCCAGAGATGGCACCACGATGTTTCTTCAGACAGTAACTCCACACTGTCCCTTTCCACCCATGTGTATAAATGGGCACCAGCACTAAAATGTTGGGGGATGGGTCAGCATTGCATCCAGTATCATGGGGATGGGGGTCCAGAAAGGTGATGGTTAGGGAATGAGGGGTGATGTTGCCCTGATGTCTAGAATTGACTGCAAGTGTCATTTGGTATTGGTCTTCATCATGTCAAACATTGTGGTTTGACATTTCCATATAATATTATGTCATGTTAATCAGAATACTGTATGTTCAGCTGAGATTTTAGTGAATAAGACACTGTGATGTGGCTCTTATGGAAGTGGCTGCATCAAATTAGTCATGGTCATCTATCTGACAGGTTGGTGTCAGGGTTAGCACAAAGTGCTTTGTGATATCAAACCAAAATAGCTTCCAGTTGTGTGGACCTCCTGTGTTTGCTGTGCTCTTTTGTGGTTCTTACTTAGCCCAACCTTGTCAGCAGGGCCCCTCTTCTATCTCTCCTTTGAGAGGTGGCAGAAGAAGGGAGGCCCTGGAAACAAGGTTGCATGTAGCCTTGCAAAAGTATGCTGAATTTTAACGTCTAAATACTGTGGTGTGAGGATATCCATTGTTCTTAGATAACTATAACAATTCACCTCTCTCTTCATTTGCTTCAGATGGTGACAAGAAGGATGAAGTGACTCAGCCAGCTGGGGAAAACTCTACACCAAAATGCAATATATAATCTTGTATCTAAAAAAAATCTAAACAGTGAGTGAATTGCAGGCCTAGTTGAACTCAGTTTTCCTGTTAACTATCAGGTTCATGTCCACTCCAATGACCTTTCCAAGACCTTTTTTGTGTCAGGAAGAATTCTTGAGCAGGTACAGTTCTAAACTGTCGTACGTAATCTTAATTGTGTTTCTTCAATCTGCTTTCAAATTCTTCAAACAAACACCCTCGGTTTGTATAAGACTGTACAAACAAAAAAGATAAGTTTTATTCTTTAAGTAAACTTGTTATTAAGGAAAATGTCAGTTTGCTGTAGGAAATCAAATACCACATTTTTTTTATTTAAGCCAAATTTTATTTAAGATTGGCTTCTGGTGGAAGATTTTGTATCAGAACTCACATTTTAAGCATAAAACATACAACGCATAGAATCTGAGGATGAATTTAGTAAATTGTCTTCTAATGTGCTTTTTTTCATAATAAATTTTGATGGTCATAGAAAACTGACCAAATAAGTAAAGGTAATCATACGGTTTCGAGTTCAATTTGGAATTAATTTGCACAAGTGAGTTTTTCAAAAAGCTGAAATTGCACGAGCCGCTTCGGCGAGTGCAATTTCAGCTTTTTGAAAAACTCACAAGTACAAATTAATTCCAAATTGAACGAGAAAAGCCGTATGATTACTTATTAATAATATAAACATGAAAAAACTCACCTGGAGGAAGTGCCGGAAGATCTCATTGCGGACGGACAGGAAGTAAGCATTTGACGCGGATTTGACGCTTTATTTACTGATTGGCTGATGAAGATCAACTGATAACGCTACGAACTCAAAGCGGTTCGTTAAAAAATAAAGAATATCATAATCCAGAAAATCGATGTGTAATTTGCACTGGTGTTACACTTTTTGCACTGGTATTACACTTTTTGCACTGGTGTTACACTTGAACTGCACTGCTCTCAGCCAATCAGAATCGAGTAATTTTTTCATGTATATTATTAGATGGAAAACAAGTTTAAAAGTTTTAGTATGCAGGATGTTTTTGCCACAAACCTTGTTAAATGGCCTTGCTCCCAGGCATCTCCCATAGCTCATTGGTATAGGAGCATCCAAACAGTTATTAGAAGGTGATTAATGTTTGACTCTCTTTGGGAGAACTCAGGTTAGCTTTTTCCAAGTTTGCTTGTGACAGTGCTGAAAAAATACATCTTTCACCAATTCTCCAGGCCCAAAATATACCATCTGTTTCAGTAGTAGAAACCAATTTGCATACAGTCACAAATGTTGATATAGGAAGTGGTAGTTAAAATGCGAGTATCCTACTGAGAGCAAAACCCCATACCGGTACTTGACGAGATGATTCAAGAATAGAGATAATTTGGAATAAAACTCATGGTGACTTTCACCAAAACTGTATGAAGTCTTTCACACTCATTGATTGAAAATTGGGGTTTATATATATTAGGTGTGTGTACAAAGAATGGCAAGATAATAATAATACTTTTTTTTATTTTTTTATTAACATTTTTCTAATATTTACAACAAAGTAGCAAAACCATTTACAATCACAATGGTTAATGAAAAGAAAAAATTAAATTAGGCTTAAATGAGTCAAGCAATTTCAAATGCTATCGTATTTGTAACAAGGACATTCAAACTATGATAAACGGAATAGAAGAATTTTAAGAATATATTCCCTTTTCTGGAGTAAGGAGTACTTCTCAAACAAAAACAAAAAACAAACAAAAAAACAAAATTAAGACAAGTTTTCAAGGTGATATTTAGTGAGGATCTTACTGACAAACTCATGAATGGAGATCGATGGCCATGCTATTTAGCTTATTTGAATAAATATAATGGCACGTAAATAAGGTGGTGTAGTTAAGTTTCGTTAATAGTTATTGATGTGTGCTGACAGCTTTCAGTGATACCAAACAAAGTTTGCTCTAGAGTAGGAGAGATTTAGCACTCTTTCACTTGGTTGAACCAGTTCAAGAGTTGATCATTATCTTTCATTATATTCTCATAACCTGAGTGGTCGATGAACAGTAAATATTATAACAAGAAATTGGATGCTGGTCACTACTGGGACTTGGAGGATTAAAGTGGAAGGTTTGAAACACAATTTGGCTTTTTGAAACTAATTCTGAATATGTAACTAAGGAAAGTGAACATTTACTTTGGAAGTTTTCACTGCTATCAAATAATCTTCCATCATTTTTAATGCTAACAAATGAATCAACATGGAATAAAGGAAATCCCACAATCAAAATTTTACTACCTATACCTAAATTATGTTCAATTTGAAAAGAGTGCTCTAACTATAGAGAAACTGGATTCTTTATCTACCAAGTTCTCAATTATACTGAAATGATCTTCCCCTGGCACATTTACAAAGGTGGTTTGCAGTTCGTGACCCTGTAAGAGTTTGCCAAACTCTTTGGCTTGTCTTACAAATTCTGGTGATCCATGCTCCTCAACTACAAGAACAACAGAACACTTAATTGTAGGTGCAGTGTTCGTGAGGATTCTTAGAGGGCTGTTCCTCTTGGCAGCATCTTCATCCATTTTTAATGGCTTGTTCACAAATGTGCTAATCAGGGGAACTGCATCATATAAACCAGAAATAAGACACATCCCTTCAATGGCTTGCGGAACTGGTGACTTATTCCTCCAAGGTGCTGCCAACATCATTGCACACAAATGCGCACCAGCCGAGTGACCACTGAGGTACATTTTGGACTTAGGAAACATTCCAGCAATAAATTCCACTCCTTCTTGGATTTCAGAGCGTATCTGATCCAAGGTAACATCTGGTGCCAGATTGTACCCAACAAGCACAGCAATGCAGCCAGCACTGGTCAGTGCATCAGCAACAAAGCTGTACAGATCCTTACTACACATCTGCCAATATCCTCCATGAAGGAACAACACAACAGGTGGTTGACGATCTTGTTCTTTACTCATTTCAGATTCTGGTTCAAATATATCAACTTTGGCTTTGTTTTTTCCATATGGGATATCAAGCCTACTCTGCAGTTTCTTTCGTGTAGCTTCACTGTAGTCTGCACACACTCGCAGATGATGATCCACCACAGTATCTATGGACATGCGCTTTACCCATTTGGTTGGAGATAGATATAGCTCCAGGGACTCTATGGAGTTTGAATCCATTTTCTCAATTTCTTGTTCCTACAAATACAAATATTCATTGTAAATTTACATGTTTACATTCTGTTGTGCAAGGTTTCTATGGGGTTTAACTTCTCTCTAAATGAATCTGGTTGGTTACCATATAGCAAAAGCAAATATTCTTATCTCTTAAAAGAACATTTTAATGATTGCGGTATAAATACAATTTTTAGTAATTGCAATTTAGCCTGGAACAGGATTCAAACACATAACCTTGTGAATACTAGTGCAATGCTCTACTAGCTTTATGCTACAGCTACATGGTCTGCCGTGGAAGCATGTTGATAGCGAGTTTGTATATGCCCATTAAAGGACTGATTCTAATTTTCCCCCATGCACCCCCTGCCAAAAAAAAAAAAATTAATAAATAATTAATTAAGTGCTTACTTGTGAATTCCGTGATCCCCTTTTCAAGTTAATCTTTAAGAAGACTATTAGTATTGGGTCCCCAACAGCAACAGATACTAGCTTCTTTCAGGAAACTGCATATCCCCACCCCATGCCCTGACTTCCCCCCCCCCCCCTTGCCGGCTTAACCCTTTGCGGCCCAATGGCCGATATATCGGCCATAACAAGAAACAGCAGATATTGACTCAGCGGATTCTGCATTCTTAGTCCCCAGACCTCTGTAGGCTAAAATAACTCATTCACTGTCCTGGATACTTTGCATTTCGTAGTTTCGGACGAATTTAGGTTGCTTTAGAGAGATTTTTTGACTTTCTTCAACTGTTAACGTTCGCGGGAAATTTTAAAGGCCATTTAATCATGGCAACTGCTAATCGGCGCTACACTGTGGCAGAATTATTGGCTTATTTGGACAATAACTTCAATATCCCCGACGTCGGAGTGAATTCTGACATCGAAGAACTTGATGAAGAAGATTTCGATGAAGAAAACGATCTGCTCCCTGAAGTGGCCGTCTCTGAAGATGAATATGAAGAAGATGTAGACTTTACCATCCACCATAGACTCTTTACTATGTTAAAAGCACAGAGGAAATGTTTCTAATGGGTATATAACACTCTTTTGTACTTTAAACTGGTCATTTTTAACCACATGTCAACTTTCTGGTTTTGCTGAGTTGCATGACATGTCACGTAACATGACAAAATGCTAAGTTCTGAAGGTTTGAAATTTTAAAATAGCTAAATTTGGTATCGAATTGCTCAGGAGACATTTGGCTTCATTTTGGACTACAATCCATAATTTTCCTAACATACCACAGGGTTGTATAGCTGTGAAAAGAACATTACTTTATATTTATCTGACATTGCTTATCTTTTTTAACATATGATGACAGGTGTCAATCAGCATCAAACATTTTTCTGAACACTGCAATTTAAAGTGTATTTATTAGTGATGTTTCTGTCAAAGTTTGGTAATTATAGCTTGAAATCTCAATATTTTACAGTTTTTAGTTATTTTAGCGTTGAAGACTTAATTAAATTCCAAAATAAATTTGGGCTGTAGAGGGTTAACATTGATAGGTCCATTACGCCCACTCTTGGACCCCTAAAATTAAATAAACGCCCCGGGCGTTTGTTAGATCATTTACGGTTTATATTCGTTGCACTTTCGGCCAGCCGTTTAATGCGTCCTGAGAGGTCTTAGCCGTCCTCTAGAAGAAATACGGTCAATGAAGTGAGGGCAGATTTGGAACACTGGCCAATTTTCCTTATAAAACACAACTGAAAGAAACCGAGAAATATGGAGTGGTTTGGTCTGTACTACAATGACTGTCTACAAACTGTCTTTACAGGTCTTAATTAAGATCTCACACCTAACACAACGGCCCACCAAAACCCGAATTTACCGGAATAACAAAATCAGGTTTCTCCCAGTGTACGTCGACATCCTATCGAATTATTTTGTGGCGGAAAGTAAGCAGCTACACTAAAGTTGCACATTTTGGATTAACCAGGCGATGTCGAAAAGCAAGACATTCACAGGGAAACTTACCCTCTTGTAGTAACAGGCGAAAACTACTCACACGAAAGTGTAAAAAGAAACGAAGAAGTGATACCCGCATGACGGGCGCGTGACATGCAACCTGACCATAGAAGAGCCAGGAAGAGTGGACTCTGGAGACGAGCTTGCGCAGCATACATTAAATACCTCTTATTAATCGAGTTCTAGTTCCGTACTGTAAAATACCGACCGAGTTTTTTCCCGTAGATTTATGGCCCAAGCGCGAAGCGCGCGGGCCATAAATCGACGGGAAAAAACGAGGATCCGCATTTAACAGTACGGACCGAGAAAACGAGGTCAATAAGATATTTATTATATCTCTGGAGTCATTTTGGCGACCAAAACAAACTTTAGCGGGCCGTACAGTGAAGTATGGCCCGCTAAATTGACCAATGACAGCGCGCGTACTAACTGAGAGCTATAATAAATATGGGTTCCAAATATTTTCAAATCCTGTGAATTCCACATATCCACCTTAGTTTGCGACCTTCAAATCTTTTTGTTGAAGTTAAGCCCTTTATTCTCCTTGAAATAGTTGTGTGAAAAAAATATCCCAAGAATTTTAACAAGGCTGTGGAACCATTTCAAATCAAGGGGCTTATAGAGTACTAAAGTGTGACGTCACAAATATCTCAATTTTTGAAATTATGTGATTTATTAAGATGTTTGCAAAGAGCATGATGACAAATGCCTACAGGCCAAAAATCAGCCTATGATTTCAATTTTGGAGTGAGATATTGCAACTTTTACGCTCCAATGATTCCATACAAATCCTTCTAATTTTGTCTCTGTTCTAAACGTTTGGAACCGAGACAAAATTAGAAGGATTTGTATGGAATCACTGGAGCGTAAACGTTGCAACATCTCACTCAAAAATTGACATGAGAGGCTGATTTTTGGCCTGTAGGCATTTTTCATCATGCTCCTTTGAAATGTCTCAATAAATCCCATAACTTTAGAAATTTAGTTTTTGTGATGTCATCACTTTAGTACTCTATTCCTGTTGCTTTTCCATCTTTCGAACCAGAACGCCTTCATTTTCTTTACATTAAGAGACAGACCAGCAATTTTTCCAAAATCCCCAACAATTTTCAAGGCCAATTCAAGAGTCAGGCTAACTGGCTAACTTCTAAGTCAGCAATGAACGGAGTAGAATCATCAGCAAATTGAGACAATCTAATTTCACTAACGAAGATTTGAATGATGCAAATGAATATATGAAAGACCTTGTATTTGAACTGCGGAGTAATAGCGGAGCTCCACAGCGGCAGCCGCAGAGCGGAGCCCCAAACTACCGTGCGAGGATAGAAATTGAGAAAACCATGCGTTTGAGTTTTCATGGTCATCGTGGCTAGCGGCATGGCTCGCGGGTGCGTGCGCCTGGCGCGACGACGACGACGACGTTGCCCCAACATGGCGGCCATAGTCATCCGGGATATTTAGAAGGTCTTAAACCAAAACGAGGCTTTGTTTTTCGCGCGTTTTTCGCGGCTTGCCGCGGCTGCACAACCTACAGCCAGCAGTCTACAATGTTTTGCTGAAGAAACGGATTATTCATAGCGGTTTTGGAGGAAAAATTTTCTTCCTACAAGTTTTCAAGCGTTTTTGGAGGGACATAAGCATAAAGCTGAGTTCTTCCTACAAGTTTTCAAGCATTTTTGGAGGGACATAAGCATAAAGCTGAGTGTCTATTTTTCATTTGTTAAAGAGCTGCCTAGCTGCTTTTTGCCTAAATCTATTTAATATGTAATGACATTAATTGATCATGGCTGTTTATATTTACCACCACATATATTTTACATATTCAACCCTTTCACCGCCAGGAGAAATCAATGTCTAACTTCTCCTGCCCATATCACTACATTGTCAAGCAAACAGATAAAATAACTGATCAAATTTTTCATTGATTAAACACCAAATTCTTTAAAGAAAAATTTAAGAAAGGATCAAGAAAATTGACAATACAGTATCTCTTGGAGTTTGTCTCTTCTTATTTTCCATTCAGTGTCTTAGAGATCACTTGGGTTACCTGTGCAGATAGTTCCACTCCTCAATTCATTCTAAGTGACATATTATGAAGTGCATGCGCTTATTGGAACAAGTTACAACTCAAGTTTTTAACCCTTTAAGCCCCAATATCAATATTCATTTTCTCCTAACTGTTCTCATATATTTGTTATGGTACTAGTGACGAGTATTTGTTTAAATGTCAATACAACTCTTTTTAGTTGATCAATTTTGTTATTCTCATAACCTGAATGGTTGATAAACAGTTGTAACAAGAAATTGGATGCTGGTCACTACTGGGACTTGAAGGATAAAAATGGGAGGTTTGAAACACAATTTGGCTTTTTGAAGCTAATTCTGAATATGTAAGACAAGTAGACTCTGTATTTACCTTGGACATTTTCACTGCTATGAAATAATCTTCCATTATTCTTAATGCTGATAAATGAATCAACATAGAATAATGTTCAATTTGAAACGAGTGCTCTAACTATAGAGAAACTGGATTCTTTATCTACCAAGTTCTCAATTATACAAGAAATTGGATGCTGGTCACTACTGGGACTTGAAGGATTAAAGTGGAAGGTTTGAAACACAATTTGCCTTTTTGAAACTAATTCTGAATATGTAACTAAGAAAAGTGGACATTTACTTTGGAAGTTTTCACTGCTATCAAATAATCTTCCATCATTTTTAATGCTGATAAATGAATCAACATGGAATAAAGGAAATCCCACAATCAAAATTTTACTATCTATACCTAAATTCTGTTCAATTTGAAAATAGTGCTCTAACTATAGAGAAACTGGATTCTTTATCTACCAAGTTCTCAATTATACTGAAATGATCTTCCCCTGGCACATTTACAAAGGTGGTTTGCAGTTCGTGACCCTGTAAGAGTTTGCCAAACTCTTTGGCTTGTCTTACAAATTCTGGTGATCCATGCTCCTCAACTACAAGAACAACAGAACACTTAATTGTAGGTGCAGTGTTCGTGAGGATTCTTAGAGGGCTGTTCCTCTTGGCAGCATCTTCATCCATTTTTAATGGCTTGTTCACAAATGTGCTAATCAGGGGAACTGCATCATATAAACCAGAAATAAGACACATCCCTTCCATGACTTGCGGAACTGGTGACTTATTCCTCCAAGGTGCTGCCAACATCATTGCACACAAATGCGCACCAGCCGAGTGACCACTGAGGTACATTTTGGACTTAGGAAACATTCCAGCAATAAATTCCACTCCTTCTTGGATTTCAGAGCGTATCTGATCCAAGGTAACATCTGGTGCCAGATTGTACCCAACAAGCACAGCAATGCAGCCAGCACTGGTCAGTGCATCAGCAACAAAGCTGTACAGATCCTTACTACACATCTGCCAATATCCTCCATGAAGGAACAACACAACAGGTGGTTGACGATCTTGTTCTTTACTCATTTCAGATTCTGGTTCAAATATATCAACTTTGGCTTTGTTTTTTCCATATGGGATATCAAGCCTACTCTGCAGTTTCTTTCGTGTAGCTTCACTGTAGTCTGCACACACTCGCAGATGATGATCCACGACAGTACTTGTGGACATGCGCTTTACCCACTTGCTTGGAGATAGATATTGCTCCAGGGACTCTATGGAATTTGAATCCATTTTCTCAATTTCTTGTTCCTACAAATACAAATATTCATTGTAAATTTACATGTTTACATTCTGTTGTGCAGGGTTGCTATGGGGTTTAACTTCTCCCTAAATGAATCTGGTTGGTTACAATATAGCAAAAGCAAATATTCTTATATCTTAAAAGAAGATTTTAATGATTGCAGTATAAATACAATTTTTAGTAACTGCAATGTAGCCTGGAACAGGTACATGGTCTGCACATACAGCTACATGGTCTGCCCTGGAAGCATGTTGATAGTGAGTTCATATATGCCCATGAAAGGACTGATTCTAATTTTCCCCCAAGCACCACCCCCTGCCAAAAAAAACAAAATTAATAAATAATTAATTAAGTGCTTAGTTGTGAATTCCGTGATCCCAGTCAACTTAAAACATCTTTGATGTATGTTAAAGCATTAAACTACATGCTCTATTATGGGTTCAAGTGGAATTTTTCACTGTACTGTTTGTCTTAGGTACCCATAGCAATAATCATAAAGTTTTTTAAGGAAACTGCATTGACTTGTAGACTCAAAGTTTCTGAACTAGTAATCAGAAGGGTGAACTCGGATTTCCCTTTTTCAAGTTAATCTTTAACAAGACTATTAGTCTTGGGTCCCCAACAGCAACAGATACTAGCTTCTTTCAAGGAACTGCAGATCCCCACCCCATGCCCTGACTCCCCCCCCCCCCCCACCTAGGTGCATTACGCCCACTCTTGGACCCCTAAAATTATAGAAACGCCCCGGGCGTTTGTTAGATTATTTACGGTTTATATTTGTTGCAATTTCGGCCAGCCGTTTAATGCGTCCTGAGAGGTCTTTGCCGTCCTCTAGAAGAAATACGGTCAATGAAGTGAGGGCAGATTTGGAACACTGGCCAATTTTCCTTATAAAACACAACTGAGAGAAACCAAGAAATATCGAGTGGTTTGGTCTGTACTACAATGACTGTCGACAAACTGTCTTTACAGGTCTTAATTAAGATCTCACACCTAACACAACGGCCCACCAAAACCCGAATTTACCGGAATAACAAAATCAGGTTTCTGCCAGTGTACATCGACATCCTATCGAATTATTTTGTGGCGGAAAGTAAGCAGCTACACTAAAGTTGCACATTTTGGATTAATCAAGCGATGTCGAAAAGCAAAAGACATTCACAGGGAAACTTACCCTCTTGTAGTAACAGGCGAAAACTACTCACACGAAAGTGTAAAAAGAAATGAAGAAGTGATACTCGCATGACGGGCGCGTGACATGCAACCTGACCATAGAAGAGCGGACTCTGGAGACGAGCTTGCGCAGCATACATTAATTACAGTTACCAACCAGACGGGCTGTCATTTTGGTTTTTTTTTTTCTCTTTTTCTTTTTTTTTACTTTAAGAAATGTTTGTTTTTTTTGTAACAAACATCTTGTGTAGTAGTAGAATCTGGCGAGTCCTAGCGCAGCAAAAATAAATGAATTTTGCATAACAAGATTCTAAGAAAAAATTGAATCAGCAAAATTCTACCAAAATCGCAAAACTCAGACCAAACCCCCCCAAAATCAGATCAAAATTCGTCAAAATCCCAAAAAAATCAGTCTGATCAAAATCATAAAAAAAATCACATCAAAAATCTCAAAAAATCAGATTCAACAACTTCCAGCAACTTCCAACAAAATCAAGTGTAATGACAGAGCAAAATCAAAATCAAAATCAGATCAAAAATAAAAATTATAATTTCAACAAGAATCGAAATCAGACCAAAATCCTAATTAAAATTAATCGGACTGATCCCTGACAATCAACCGACCCACCGTTTCGATCAATTTCCGTAGAATATCGAGGGGTGGCATATAAATATTCCACCATCTTTGTATTCTTAACCACTCATTAATCCAACCAACGTGATGTTGGTACAACTTTAATACATCATCTAACATAAATTAAAATTGATTTGTGGTTCAAATTTCATATGACTGCAACAGTAAATGAAAACTTGGAGCCCAATAGATACTCACGAGTACCATATGGTTTAAAAGCGGAATCAACTCTTCATAGAATTGCACAGTATAATGTACATTAAATCCGTCCACTGGTAATCTGGGTGAAATACTGGAAGTGGAGATTCCTAGTTTATATGAGAATATTGTTATAGTACCAGGAGCATTCGCTCCTGATAGTACCCAGCAGTGTATTTCTGATCTGTTTAGTTACGGGACATAAGAATAATACCGTAGTTCAGTAATAATATCGGTAGGAATCTAGTAAACATAATAATAACGAGAACCACTACGTGGAACCTACCGGGGCCCAGTGGGACACGGGATTGCATAGATATAGTTTTAAACCTCTTGCACCTCTCACGATGGAAGGTTCACTCAATGGACAGAGCTGAATAAAAACTGCGCATGCGTCAGGTTGATGAATAAGCGATCGCTCAACGAACGACGAATACAGTAGTTCGCGCGCTCACTGAAGCGTTTCTCGCTTGTTTTGCTTGGGGAAGGTTCTCGCTCGTTGAACAACTTTTGGTGGAAGTTCTCTTGTATTAATTTGTCTTCTTCATAAGCTTGGAGGCTGAAGTTCATGCTGTTTGTATTCAAAGCCCGTCTCAAATTAAAGGTGAGTGAGTTTGAGATGTTGTTTTTATTTTTCGTCATCGCAAATTTCTCTGAGAGCATTCTTTACACTTACACCTCAAGGCTTCAAGGTTAAGAAAGGTTATGTTTCAACTGCCTTGTAAATAATACGATGAATCTATAGTTTTAGACCCATACACATGAACTTGGGCAGGAACGGCAAGAACTACATTGTAAAAGTGCTCCATGCACAGCAAGGTTGAACAAAACAAAGTTGGCGGCAAGTTTATAAAAGGTTATCATCTTTACTGCAGATCCCCCAACATCCAGAATGTATGACTGACAGGAAAACCCTGTGGTGTATCCTGCTACAGTGTAGATCTGTTAAATGTGACATTAGTTACTGTTCCCATACTATATGTAAAGCAGTTGAATGATTT